>PVIY010035092.1:0-26641 GCA_004026745.1 Myrmecophaga tridactyla
CTCCATCCCTCCCTCCATTCCTGTTTGGAGGTGAGCCTACTTTGATTTTAGCTTTGCTCATTAAGATGAATCCTTTTTTCCACTGTAATCCTTCAAAATAGAGAATGTGAAGGATGCATTTCACAACAACCCTGCCTGTCCTCTGTTGTGCTTTCTAAACTCTTCTAGATTTTTTGTGGTAATAAAGAGGGTCAGGTCATCTAATCTTTCAAGCTGTAAGACCTGCTTTTCAACAGGATGTGAGAGAATATTTCAGTATGAAACTATATCTTAACCTATCTCTAAACCATACTCATTCATCATAGATGAGTTTGAGGTAGCCGTGATATCCTAGAGAATCTATAGCTTTCCAGCAGCTCTATTTGATATTTACACTGGATAGAACTCTCCAAAGAATGATTCAGTTCCAAATGGCAGAATGCATTATTGATAATGTCTGCTCAGTAATTCCTCTCAGAAGTAGGATAGAAATCAAAGGCATGATTTAAGGTCTTGGAGTAATGGTAATTTAAACAGCAGACACCCATTTAACTTCCTACCTCTCGTGTCATGGTCAGTTTCATGACTGCTTTTGAATAGGTATGTGTGTTGGTTCTAGGACACTTTTTCCCTTTCCCTTAATGATCCAGAATTTTGGATCCCCTTAGTGTGCCTGTTTGCTGACATACCCAGGTTGAATGCTCCATCTTCATCCAAAGCATTAAACTTTTCTACTAAACTCTGAAATTCCAAATACACTCCACACTGCAAAACAGTGGGAAAACTTGGGAGATGTGTTTAAGGATGAAATAAAATTATACGTGAATAAGGAAGATTCAAAAGCCTTAAAGTGTATCACTAAAAGAAGGGTGAGGGAAATGGCAGTTTATCAATCTGGAGTGATAACATCCCAAGTAAATGAAGTAATAGGAATATTCAGGGATGGAATTTGAAAGACAGTTGATTTGGGATTAGGGGCAGGATGATGATGTCCTGGATTTCTTGTTTACAATGTGTGAGTACTTGTATGAGGACAGAGAAAAATCTTCAATCGGTAGAGCTTTAAAATCATGCAGTTTTGATCCCGTCTGTTCTAGTTTGCTAGCTGCCAGAATGCAATATACCAGAAATGGAATGGCTTTTAACAAGGGGAGTTTAATAAGTTGCTAGTTTACAGTTCTAAGGCCGAGAAAATGTCCCAATTAAAACAAGTCTATAGAAATGTCCAATCAAAGGCATTTGGGGAAAGATACCTCGGTTCAAGAAGGCCGATGAAGTTCAAGTTTTCTCTCTCAAGTGAGAAGGCACATGGCAAACAGTCAGGGCTTCTCTCTCAGATGGAAGGGCACATGGCAAATACAGCATCATCTTCTAGCTTTCTCTCCTGGCTTCCGGTTTCATGAAGCTCCCGGGGAGGCGTTTTCCTTCTTCATCTCCAAAGGTCACTGGCTGGTAGACTCTCTGCTTCGTGGTGCTGCAGCATTCCTGCTCTCTCTGAATCTCTTGTTCTCCAAAATGTTTCCTCTTTTATAGGACTTCAGAAACTAATCAAGACCCACTCAAATGGGTGGAGACATGTCATCCCCTAATCCAGTTTAACAACCATTCTTAACTAAATCACATCATCCAGGGAGATGATCTCATCACAGTTTCAAGCACACAGCATTGAATAGAGATTATTCTACTTTTATGAGATGGGATTTATATTAAAACATGGCTTTTCTTAGGGGGCATACTTCCTTTCAAACCAGCACACCGTCCTTCCCCATGTTTATAATCCCGGGTATGGTTTTTCATTAACCACGGAATAACATCGAAATCCTTAAGAACAGACTAAATCTGGTTCATGCATCTCTCCCATTGTCGTTTTGAATCCTCCCTGCCCCCCTCCTGCTGCCCTGTGTCCTACCCCCACTAGCCTTCTCTCAGCTTTTTACAGAGCAGTGCTCCTTCCTGCCTCCCTCAGCCGTGTCCCACCTGTCTCCTGTTAGCCTAGAACTCTCCTCCTTCCCTACTTTGCCTCGCCCACTTGCTTGCTCACCTAGGATTCAGCTTGAATCTGTTTTCTTCAAGAAGCCATTCCTGGTGACCCCCAGACAAGATTAAACCCCCATTATATATTGTGAGTGTCTGTGCTGTCAAAGCAACTGTGACAATTGCATTACATTATTTGTGACAATGTTTTTCTACTGGTCTGATCCTTAAAAATCAGGATAAGATCTGGTATCCCCTCACCACCGCCATCATCACCACGTCCCAGAACTTTGAATGGTGCCTGTTGCCTGGTAGGTGTTGAGTATGTTCTTACGGATGTGTGAATGCAGTAGAGCATCTGGGTGACAGTCTGCTGCAACAGCTGAAGAATATTTATTGAACAGCCTCAAAGACCAAGAGTTTAATTAATTGGAGATATGGAGGTTGGTGTGAGCTTTATTAAATTGGAGATATGGAGGTTGGTGTGAGCGTTATTAAATTGGAGAAATGGAGGTTGGTGTGAGCTTTATCCTAGTGAAAGCAAGATTGAGGGTGGGCTTGAGTCTGAAATGCAAGTGTGCAAGGTGTTTCAGTTCTAAGATAGGTGAAGACAGAATAAGAGCAAACCAGCGTACACGTATATTCAAGTACAAGGTGCAGTTTCTCCCAAATTATTTCTCTGAAAAGAATGGCATTCCTTTTGTATTCTCTCAATTACTTTATTTTGATCAATGAACTATTTGAAAAAGGAATTTATCCTGAACTGACTTCAGTCAGTGCTGGCTTCGATTGCCTGGAAAGATAAAAAACAAAAACAAAAACTGGTGGGGTTTTTTGTTTTTGTTTTTAAAAAACAAACAAATTTAACTCAGACTTAGTGAATATTTCTAGAGCTATAACTTTCTAATAACAGGAATTATGGTGATTATGAACAGAAATCTATGACTGCTTGTTTTTGTTTGGAAAACCATATACCAGTTTTAGATTGTAGAGATCAGGAATCCATACTTATAGGACAAAAGAGGAAAACAGCTATCCACTGATAACATCATGTACAGATTTTAAAAGTTGGTGTAGCTCAAAGAATTTTGATGGAAATGAAATTATGATGTGCTCTGGAAAGCTGTTTTAGCGAGTGTGAGTATTTTTAATATGTCAACGGATTACCTAACCGACATACAGTATTGCTCTATACAGTGAGATTTCACAATCCAGGAGCCGAACCTATGTTACTGTAAATATGATTTCAACAAATATTTTGCTTCCTGATGGGATTCCAGCATACACTTAGCTGCATGATATGCACGGGCTGCAAGCAAATCTTTTAAGTTTTTTTTTTTTTCTTTGGTGAGCTGTTTAAATAAAAATTGATGCCATGCAAGGATGATTTGTCCTTAACACACCACTTTTAAGTGGGAAACTTTCAGTGAACTTTCCACTTTGGCCATCCACAGTCTCCGAAGAAACATTTCCTTGTGCCCAATTTGTACCCAGGTATTTAAGTTCCAAGTTTGTTTGAAGGGAATATGCAGAAGATACTAAGCTAAATAAAGTCTGTTAACCAAGTAAAATAATGGAAATTTTGAAGTGAGTGACTCACAACATGTTGCTGTATTGCTGTTTCTAAGTCTCTGGTATTGTAATTCCCATTATCAAAAAGTATTTTATACAGCCCGTTTATATCAGTTGCTGATAAAAAAAAATAGTTCAGTGATGCTCCTGTATACCAAGCACTTCTGATTTTGTCAGTTTGCCACTTGAGGACATAATGCTCACTTTATTAACAACAGTAAATAGGTAAATCTTGTCTTTAACAGTCACATGGAAACTTGTTTTTCATTAGCTTCAAATGCACTTAGAAAGTGTGGATTAAGATGTAGTTGTGACTGACACAATCAAATATCCCAAAGGTTATGTCTTTCTTCAAAAGACTGATGGGTTTGGATGCCATAGTGCTCTAAGCATGTAAGGTAGCAAATACCAAAAATAGGACTGTGATGGCCAGCGCCAGAAATGGATAGATGGATTTGCCTCTTCCTGTTTTTTACCTTTGTTTCATTTAAATGTAGGGAGTTTTGGATTTTATAATAATTTTGCGATTCTATCTTGTACATTTAATTTGTTACAGAGTGAAGGTTTTTTTACTACTTCTTTTCTATCCCCCTTTATCCCAGGGTTGCTGAGGTAGCTTTTTGCTATCCCAGTCTGCATGCATTATGCTACAGTTCTTCCTTCTGGCATTCTGATTAGCCTGGTTCTCTTTCATTTAAGAAAAAATATTGAGCAGAATCGGGAAGGATCTAGCTTGGGCCTCAGGAATCCACCTGACTGGCTCAAAAATCATATGTGAATTTTCAGGCGATTTGTCTCCCTGGATATTTATATATAGTTCATTCGGTTCTAAGTTCCAAGGATCTTCCCAGTGAAGAGTATTTGGGGAAAAGGGAAGGTTATTGCTGGTCCAGGAAGCCTTTAAGGGAATGAGTAAACAGGGAGAGTACAGAGCTTGGTTTTCTGCTAGGAGAGGAAGAGTAAACTAATTCAGGAAATAAGTTGGAAGGGATGATGTTCCCATGACCATGTGTTCTGCTGGGATGATTTGGTTGTCTGTGCCCTCCTAGAGAAAGTTCTCTGTGTCTACCTCACCCCCAGGGCCTGGATGCTGGCCGCAGCAGTAATAACTGTTGAACACTTGTATCCCAGATGCTGTCCTCAGAGTTTTTATATGTATCACTTAATTCTAAGAACGACCCTAATACAGAAGCTGTTTCCTCCATTTGACAGATAAGGAAACTGAGCTCACAAGTGTAGAACCTTCCCTGATGAAGAGGATTAGGCAAGTACCCCGTGCTCACTCATGGTTTCCTTGCTGACCTGTCTTCTGTAAGAAGAGCCCAGTAATGGGAAGAGAAGATGCCCAGCAACAGCCTAGTGGAGGATGCTTCCTGACTTTGGCCCCCACATTTGGGGGGACTAATCACCATGGGTTTCAGGATACAGTTGGTATCTGGGCCCAGGAACTCTGTCTTCAGAAAAGAATAAATTGGCAGTGAGTGTGGGAGGTTCTGCTCAGATGGGGTAAAAACTCTTATCAGTTTTTATCGTCTAAGCTCTTAACTTTGCAAATGAATGAAATTGACACACTTCCTTTGACAAGGGCAGTTAGGTAAGGTGTTTCATAGTTCCTACAACATGGCAATATTCTGCCAGATCCTCGGAAACCTGCTGTGGTGGTGGTGCTGAAAAGAAAGTGTCAGCTTAGTTTTTTTTTCTTTTACCCCCTCCCTCTATAAAACTGTACTTTCCATGAGAAGCTTCAAAATGGACACATTTGTACCAAACAGACATTATTTATGATGTTCTTAAGAGGTGCTTGTGTTTTCCCGACTTTGCTAGAGACCTGATCTATAAAGGGCTCCATTTTCCCTAAGGAAGTACCTGTTTATTTGGCTTAAAGAGTTTTGGAGTTTCCTAACACTATGGTTCTCAGCTGACCCTCCTTTCACTTTGTGCCTGGATCTGCTCCCCCTTTTGCTGAGTGTGATGCTTCCTGCCTCGGGAAGCTTATCTTTTCTCTTGGAACCTGTGGCCTTTCCAATAGCTCCTTTCTATGCTGGCAACTTTTGGCTGTTCATACTTCTGTGATTGATGTCAGACTGGTCTTGTATGAAGTCTTGTGGCTCCTGTGCTCCTTGAGGTAGAGAAACTCATCAACTCCATCTTACATCTTCTCTAGTGAGCTCCAGTACAGAATTGATGTCCTGAGAAAATGCTTGTTGATTACTTTCTTCTATCAAAAGGGCTCCCTCCCACCCCTACCTGACCAGGGTGCTGACTTTAATTATAGGGCAGAGGTTTGAGTGCCTACTAAATGGTGGGGGTTATTTTAGTGGTAGAGGTACAGTGATGACCAAGGCAGACAGTGCTCCTGCTCTTGCAGCCCTAGATCTGGGTTGAACAGGCAGCAGTTTATGTGGTTGGCTTCCAGGTGAGGCTGGGCGGCTCCTTCTTGTCCATTCCCTAGGGCACTGGGCCTGGACCTGCCCGCCAATCAGGAGGACAGCTAAAGTGTCATTCTGCCTGATGCTTTACACTGCAACTACCTAATGCCTGACGTGTCATCATGAATGGACATTTGTACTTTTTCACCCGTATAATTACTGATATAAAATACATACTCAGTGGGGCCTGGGTTCCTGTAAGAAAATGAATATTTCTCCATAAGGGAGACAATGGATACCTTATAGTCAAGGCTGAGATCTTTTTTTTCTAGTTCTGCTCCCAACTTGGACAGATTGTTACATACTTTTTACCCTCAGGATTCTCTGCTATAATGGAGGAGTAATAATTCTGCTAATCTTACCTCAGTTATGAATTTAAATCAAACTAATGATTAAAATACTTAAAATTAATTAGTATAAGGTTGTCGTGGTGGTATTATTAATAATTCTGAGGAGAAATGTTTTGAACGTTCAGGTTCTCTTTTCCCTAAGGTCTATTTTGGTTTAAAAATAGTTTGATCTCTGATGACATATTAGTCACTTGTAAAGTTTAAAAAAAAAAATGTATGGTGCTTTGGTCCCACCAACAGAGATTTAATTTTAACTAGTCAGTTGTGGGGCACAGGTGTTGGTTTTCTTTTTCTTTTTCTTTCTTTTCAAGATCTGTAGATAATTCTGCCTGCACTAAGAATCACTTCTCTCATCTCTTGAGAGCTGAAATAGGCTAGAACCAGGCACTGATTTTAAGGCAAGTCACGGCTACCAATGTAATATGACTTGCAGAACCTCAAAAGAACCCCAATAATATGGAATGCCATAGGCTTATTGTTCCCCCATTTCCTAATCCTATGCAAGGTCCCACCATAATCCTGCTTTTAGACAATACAGTATACAGTGTGATCCCTATCATCTCTATTATTGTCTGATATTTATAGCACTATAATTCCATGGGATCTCTTTAATTCTTGAAATGCTCCATGAGGTAGATATAATTTTCACCCCCACTGTATGATTGAGAAAACTGAAGCTCAGACCTATTAATCAACTTCCCCAAGCTGGTGGTTGGAATTCTCACCTCAACTGTGTAACTCTAGAGCTCACACACTGAACCATTGTACTATATGCATAACTAGTATAAATGTGAAATTTACTGTTTTGGATATTGTATTTGCGTTTTAAACAGGGGCTTTCTGGAGAGAATGCCTTGGCACAGGGGAAAGAATCCTTGGGCTGGGATTCTATGTTCAAAAGCAAATTGGCTTTCTGTATCTCAGTTACCAAATCAAACTACATAGATTCTCAAACTAGCTTGTACAATGAGTTTTAAAAACCCTGACTCCTTCCATCCTCAGCAATCAGTGTAATTATTTTGAGGTATGGCCTGGGCATGGAGATTTTTTGTAAGCTCTCTGGGCAATTCTTATGTGCAGCCAGGGTCAGAAACCACTGTCCTAGGCAGTCACTGCCTCCAGTTGTATGTAGGAGAGCTGCCGGTAGCTGGTTCTGGCTCTGCAGAGACTGAATTAATGAACAGAGAAGAGCTTACTATGGATGCATATGTATTTTATGGAGACATCTGACTTCGCCATTGAATATGTGGCCTCTTTCCAAAAGAAAAATCACTAGCTTTTTTCTCTGATATTATTATTTATTTTTGGTATGATGGAATTAAGCATTGCTAGAACAGAGTAGTGATAAACTGAGTAGCACTATAATTGGATTATGTGTGAGAGCTTGTTAGAGGTCAGATTTGTTTGAAGGGATTCCTTTAAGATGAGGAAAATTGAGGGGGCAACGCACAACTTGATTCGAGATAGAAACTCTGCTTTCTTTTTGTCTTAAGGCTTGTGAAAGTGATGGCTTTCTGTTAAAATAATAGATCTTCTCTTACTGCTTTCCCCAGAGTCTAGAAGTGAGACCCCATCCCAGAAAAGGGTATATATACCTGATACTGTTTGCATCCTTAGCAGCCAGAATGGTCTGCTTTTAAGTTGAGATGAAATTCACGTAACATAAAAATAACCATTTTAAAGGGAACAATTCAGTGGCATTTAGTATACTCACAATATTGTTGTAACATCACCTCTCAATTCCAAAACACTTTCTCTGCCCCAAAAGGAAACCCCATACTGGTTCAGCACTTGCTTACTATTCTTTGTTCTCTCCCCTGTCCCAGGTAACCATTAAGCTTCTTCCTATCTTGGTGGATTTAGCTATTCTGGATATTCTATACAAAAGGAATCATGTGACCTTTTGTATCTGGCGTCTTTAAAACAGTGTTTTGTAAAGGCTTTTTTCCCCAGGGATCTCTGCCCAGAATATCAGAATAGCTTTGCCCAGAACGATTGCCATATTTCTATGCTCGTTACCAACAGAAACCAAGTACCCCTTTTATTGGTTTCTGAGGAGCCTCCTGAATGCCTTTGCCTCTGGGTCTTCCATCTCTTTCAGGTTTCTTCCAAACCCATGTTTTCCTCAAATGTCTTAGCTGCCCGGAAACCTTTAACGGCTCCCAATTGATTTGCAGAGCTCACTACCTTTTCACCAACACCAAGACTTTTCTCACCTATTTGATTCCCAAGCCCTCTCTCTCAGTGGGTCTCCTCTACCTGTGCAATGCACATTTCCACATTATACCTTGATTCATACTATTCCTTCTTCAGGACTTAATTCTCTTCTCCTCGGAATCCTTTCCGTCTTCAAAGTTCAGATCATCTACCTTCCTTCCTCAAGTCTTTGCTAATTACTATGGCACTTATCTCTTCCTTCTCTTAGTTTATCTTTTTTTCTTGACCATAAATTCCACACTGATCATATACTGTGTGGTATACTTGATGCCAGAAGCAGTCATCTGCCTTAGGGAGGGTGGGTCTGTGGGGGAAAGGGTAGGTGTAGGATGGTTTGCAAGTCAGTATATAAGGCACAATTTAATTATGGTTAAAATTACCTTTGGAAGTCCCATAACAAGTTTGATATACATGATGCTGTGTAACCAGCCCTGCTCATGCCAAAGTTGAGAATTGACTAAAGGTTGAGGCAATGGGAAACAGAGGGCCTGCCTATTCATTGCAAGCATCGTGCACCGTCAGAAAGGAGGGTTAACTTCATCTGGAATTAACGATGAACTACTATAATCCCAGTGCATGTCTAGATAGATGTCTGTTGTGGAGATTGAGGAACAAATGGGGCAGCATCCAGCACCGAACTGGCACATAGTAGGTGCTTAAGTGTTTACTGGATTCGGAACTAAAGTCTGTTAGGTCAGATCTGCATACACACTGTCCTTTTAAAAGTTAAAGAAGAATTTGGCCACCAGTTCCTCTTTCTTTCTAAATTGGCTTTAACTGTTATTACCTACCCTTCTCCCCTCTCCGCACTGAATAGATGTTACTCTCCTTTCCTTAGGATCTGGTCACATTACCCTTTACAAAAAAATATGTTTCTGTGGATTATCCACCCAACTAGATTGTGTGCTCCTGGAGATCAGGGAATACGTTTTCATATTTGTGTCCCCGTGGTGCTTCTCAGTGTGTTTAAACCAGGTGTTCCTTAAATGTGCAGTTTCTGTTTACTGATTCCTGCGTTCAGTGAACCTTTGTGGAGCACCTACTATGTGCCAGGCTTGTACTGGATCTCGGGGATATAAGGAGGCCCGATAGTGTATTTACTGTGGCAGTACACGGTAAGAAGGGCTAACTCTTCAGGGCGGGGAGAGAAGTGCTCCAGGAGGAGATGGTGCTGGAAGTCAGACTCTCCCTCAGTCGAGTGAGGAAGGGTCTTCCAGGCCAAAGACACTGTATGCATAAAGGCAGAGGTTAGCATGCTTTTTCCATAAAAGGCTAGGTAGTAAATATTTTAGGCCTTCAGGACATATGCTCTGTCACAGCTACTCAAGTTTGCCATTGTAGTAAAAGCAGCCATAGGTACTATGTAAATAAATGAACAAACATGGCTGTGTTTCAATAATACTTTATTTATAGACATTAAAATTTGACTTTCCTATAATAGTCACATCTCCCAAAATACTATTTTGCTTTTTTTTCCCCAACCATTTAAAACTTTAAAAACCAGTCATGGCTCATGTGGGCTCCACAAGAACAGGTGGTGTTCTGGGTTTGGCCCACAGCTATAGTTTGCTGACCTGTGTGCAAAGGCCTGGAAGTGTGAGATCACATGGTAGTAGCAGAACAGCGATAGTTAGGTGTGCAGACTGATTCAGTGGGGTCTGGGCGGGGCTGAGAGTCTTCCTAACAAGTTCCCAGGTTTGGGTGATGCTGAGAGTCTTCACTTTGAGTAGCAAAGAGCTAAACTGTGCCTTGAGTTTGTGCTAGGTTTGGTGGGTATGGGAAATACAGAAGCCAATTTTTTGCCTGCCAGGTATTTTCAGTTTATTTAGAGAGAAGAGACTTATATAAATAGAAAGATAATTGGACCCCTCAGAATGAGAATTAAGCAGAGACAGAGCCTAGCAGTGAGATGGCCGTGCAGGAGGCTGCTTGCAGCCTGAGGGGCAGCCCTTGGGCAGCAGGGTTAAGGTTGGAGGCTTCTCTGGCTGAGCTGGAACAGAACTGCTTGGCTTTCCAGTATGTGACACAGCTTGATGATATCCATATAACATCATCTCCCCTCAGTTGTTTTGAGATTTTCCCCATCTTTCTTTCAGTTCTTTGTTGCTCTATTATCTTGAGCCATTTCTCATATTGTTTATACCGAGTGAAGATTTTGCTCTGAGTGAGATTTTGAGGTATTCTGTACTTCGTTTGCCTGGGGAAGTCCCAGGAGCGTATCTCAGAAAAAGAGTGAGAACTGTAGCAAGACTGGGGAAAGGTCACTTACCTTAAGCTTAGGGACAGGAGCTTAAAGGTCACTGAAAGGTGGATGGAAGCTGAGCTTATGTGACAGCAGAAAATGCAAATTAGAATACTTGAAAGGAGAAGATTGACAATTAAGGTCAACAGTTTTCTCTGGAGGCATCTTAGAACATCCTAATATCTTACTTTAAAGCCCTCAGATTCTCTAAAGCTCTTTAACTGCAAAGCGGTATAGTATCTTACCATAAAGATGCAGTAATATCTTAGTGTAGGTCAGGCTCTGAGGCAAAGAGAAGGTTGATTCTGTGAACTTCTTTATAATATTAAAAACAAATGACTTTGGTTTTGTAACCTGAGCTGGGATGCCAAGGATGCAGAGTCCTCCATGCTTGCTTTCCATTGATTAGTGCTCTGAATCTATTGCGTTATGGCTTTCACTGCTCAGTGCTGAATTGGAGACCAAGTGTGGCAAGATCTTGCTTTTAAAAAGGCCAGTGAGGACCTGGAGCACAACGCTGGAGAATAGGACCAGAGTTAACCCCATCGGCTGCTTGTGCACAGGCAATGCCCAGCCGCGGGACCATGCTTGGGGCTGTTGCCCCACCAGTGAAATGGATTATGCTGACTTAAGCACACATTCTAATTGACCCATTTGTCAAAGGAGCTATTTATTTGAGGTCCACTAAGACCATTCTATAATCCTGAGACAGTGTAGATACATGCATGCAGATGGCTTCTTAAGCAAATAGGCCCCATGGAATTAACATAAGTATGAAAAGAACACCCAGGATTTTGTTTGATAGTTGTAAGGAGGGTGATGCTAGGAAGTACAGCCACAGAGGCTGCCATATAGCACACTAAACTTACCTCGGGAGTTTTTGTCACAGCAGATTCTGATTCAGTTGGTCTGAGCGGAACCCAGAATTGGTATTTGGAAGCTTCCCAGGTGATCCTAATGTGCAGTGAGGACTGAGTATCTTCCTTGAGTTACATTGAAAATGCATTGGGCAAATAATGGAAGAGCCCTCCCTACATCATCAGTTACCTTGGTCTGTGTGTTCTACCGTGGTGGGACTTGGCCAATTTAGTGACTTTGCACATCAGGGTAGCTGCTGGGGGTGGTGGTGGGGAGGATGGGTATGTTTGTGGTTTAAAGAATGCATAGATGAATCAAAGAGGTTGCTGACAGCTTTAGGGATTCTTTAAATATGCTTTCTATTTGCTGACTGCTTTCTTTCACTTTGCAGCAAAATGGCTTTGTCCCTGAAGGCAGACTATCAAAGCAGAGATTCTCAGGCTTTAAAGATTTGCTGTGCTGTGTTGTTAGGTTTTGTGTTTATTTTGTTGTTTGCAGCACAGTAGGCACTTTCTCCGATGGCTGTTTTGTACCCCCTTTGAGATGAAGGTGCAGGCTCTGATGGATCTCGCCAAACGCAGGTTTGGTGGTCTCTCTGGTAGAACGTTCCTTTTGTTGATCTGTGATATTCTCTTAAGATCTACCTGGTGCCCTCTGATACCCATCTTGTAAGTTGTATTCCAGTCATCATGGTATTGGGTCATTTTGTGTCTTGAAATGAGAAGAGGGGTAGAAGTGCCAGATGGCTCTAAAATCTCTTTTGTAGCGCCCTTCATGGTGACACATGCTTAGAAGTCTGAAAGCTTCATTTTGGATCTAAAGTTCTTTTGTTTTAATCTTTCAGTACACAAGGGTCTGGATCCCTGATCCTGATGAAGTGTGGCGCTCAGCTGAATTAACCAGGGACTACAAGGAAGGGGAGAAGAGCCTCCAGCTCAAACTTGAAGATGACACTGTAAGTGTTGGTCATGGGGGAAGGAGGTTGCTCAGGTGTCTACTGATGGGATTAGATGGAACATTGTGGGCTTCAGTTTTTCCTGTAATCTAGAGCCTATGAGACCCTTGAATCTTTGTTGTTATTGAGTAATAATGTATGAGAAAGTGCTAAAGCATAAGATGGCTCTGTAGATGTTAATGTGAAAAATAAGTGCCCAGCTAAGAGAAGCTAGGCAGCTAGGAAACCATGGATGGGTGAGGTAAGATGTCAGTAGAGTGGAGGGAAGAAGAAATGCTCCTTTATGGAGTTGAGGCATGAATGGGGGCAGGGCGGGATAGAGGAGGGAGGGGATGTACTAGAAGAGATAGACAGTGCACAGTACAGTGGTTGGAGCCTGAGTTCTGGAACCAGACTGCCTGGATTGATCCTGGCTTGGCCATTACTAGCTTTGTGATGGGCAAGTTAGCAAAATCTGTGTCAGTAACTTCATCAGCAAAATGGGGATGATAGTTTGTTTACAGCTCTTTTGAGAATTAAGTAACTTAATACATGGAATGTTCTTACCCTGGTACCTGACATATAAGCCACGTAATATGTGGCTGGTGCTGCTGCGAGAATTCTTTTCATTAGTTGGCTTTCAGGTTCTTTCACTCAGAAGGAAGATGAGTAGTAACTATGAAATCCTTCCTCTTCTAAAAGGTCTGTTTCAGTATCCCTTCTCATGAGCCTTTTGTGGCCACCCTGTCTATGATTTGTGCATTTCACAAACATGTGAATTCTCGCACGGGGCACTGTGCTGGGCAGTGGGGATAAATGGATGAACAGCGTGGTTGGTTGGCAGAGCTCAGTGCAGGAAGGCGCAAGCTGTGACCATGAACACAGGGTAAGACATGGAAGTGACGAATTGCAGTCTGTTTGTAGTAGAACCAAATAGGTAAGGTGCAGGGGGGAAAATGAGGGAAGGGACCTGCTAAGGAAGGGGTGTTCGGTGAGACTAGTTCTCCTGAGGAGGCGGCTGTAAGAAGGAGACACCCATTAAAGATTTTGGAGGTGAGAGAGTTGGCCAAAAGTGAAAAGAGTTCCAGTCAAGTGCTTTGTGCACCAAAGGCCTGAGACACAGTGTCTTCCTCTGGGTGTGTTCACTGGAAAGGAGCCAGCGTGGTTGGGAGCCATTGGGAAAGGTTGGGGTGAGGGGGCTTATGATCGTGATGAGGATGTAGGCAGAGCCTGTTCATGCAGAATTTACCATGGGGAGGTCCAGACAGAAATAATTAAATTAATTAATTAAAGGAAGTGGCAGGAAGAAATAAAAAATTCACTTTGGACTGGATTAAATTCAAGAAGCACAGCAGGGAGGTTTTGTGCATGATTTATCGCCTCCCTCTGAATTGCAGTGGTGCTAGAAGTTTGTACTACGTAATTAACCTTTGATCATTTGCTGTCTTATTTTTATTCTTTCAAGCATTTTGGTCTTGTCTCCCTTTCTAGATGACAATAACCTGCTTGAGAAATGGACCTTGTCTTTTGCTCAGGTAGTACCTGCTGTGGTTGGTGATCAACTTGATTAGTAGGAAGCTTCATCATCCCCCTTACTACTGACTTCTATTTTGTATCCACTTGAGTTTATCCCTTGGTAAAACTGGGACAGTGAGTTTGTTAGAAAATGTCTGTACCAAGGACTGTATTTCCCACCTTCCTCCTCCTGGCAGGAAGACTTTGCCAGCTGTCTCTTGGCTTTGAAGTGAGAAACCAGATTCTCAGCAGAAGCAATCATGTTTACCAAGTGGAATAACTTTCTACCACACACCTGAAACAAAATGCAGTTAGTTTACTCACTTAAATAGCAGCTATCCTCCAACATATTTCATTTCAGTTGCTCTTTTAAGTGGGTGGGGTGTTTTAAAGAGTTGTAGAGAGGCAGGGAAGAATGATCTGCCTTGTTGCTAAAACAGAGCAGATGCTTGCCTCTCCAACTGAAAGTGAATTCAGCCCTGGGTGACTAATCCTGGCAGCCACCCAGGGCCTGTCTCTTCCTTCCCCAGCTACTAGGCCAGTCAGTGTGTAATCAGAAGGGAAGCCTGGGGCTGGAGATGAGAAGCTCTCAACATATGAGTCTGTCCAGGTTGCTCATGGGCCGTGATGTGTCCACAGCTGGCCCTGAGCTATATCATCAGGAGAGACGCAGCCCATCTGAGGATCAGGGACAGAAATACAGGAGCTGGATGGCTTGACTCTGAAGGCTTTGCTGAGAGTGTCTTCTGAAACTGAAACCATCCTTGATATACCAGGCTGGCCAGAAAATCCAGCTCAGCAATCTCTTTCCCCTAATGCTGTGCTTCCTCCCCCTGAAGTCAATACTGTGGGTTTGACTGTAGTGGCAAAGTATTAATATAAATGAGATGCTTTCTCCGTACAGCAATGATGTTTCTAACCCCAGCTTTTGGCAGGACCTCCCGTCTTCTTCCTAACCTGTCCCTTCTGTTCAAGGTGGTCAAACTTCTCATTGTTCTTCCCCGATGTTTTATGTTTAAACCATTGAGAAGATGATAAACTTCTCGGGAGTAAAGGATATACCCTTTAACTTTTGCTCACCACAGCTGTGTTGGGCAGAAGGTATCTAGGTGTGCTAACCCTTAGCACAGATACTTTCAAACTTACAGGATAGTTGCAAAAATGGAACAAAACCCATATCAAGAACTCTAACATAGCCCCTCTCCCTACTCACCCAGCTCTACCAATTTTTGATATTTACCACATTTTCCATATTCGCCATGTAATTCTGTTTTCTCAGCATTTAAGAATAGGTTGTGTATATCATGCTTCTTGAACAATTAATACTGCCATGTACATTGTCAGAAAACAAGGATATTCACTTATGTATCCACCTAGAGTGCAGTTATCAAGTTCAAGAAACTTTATAGTTTACAGTCTATATTCCAATTTTTTTCATACGTCCCAATGTCCTTTTGGACATTTTATCCCCCATTATTAATTCCAGTCTGGAATCACTTCTTTAATCGTGTCATTTTCTCTTTAGATGCTCCTTATTTTTAAACTGTGGAAACAATATATAACAAATTTTCACATCTCTCCCAAGCATGTAATTCAGTGGAATTAATCGCATTTGTAATGTTCCCTCATTCCCCTCACCATCCATCATTCATCACCAGAACTTTCCTATCACCCCAAACAGAATTTTTTTGCCCATTATGCATTATCAATTTTTAAGTTTCAGTATATTCAAGTCATGGTGATGCTCTGGATGTCCCACCTTCTCTCCCCTCTGCCCCCTCCCTTACAAACTGCTCAACTCCTGCCCTCTAGTGGCAGAAAAAAAACTGTCCCGTTTCCATGGTTTGCATTTAAAGTGTTTTCTGATTTGAGTTTGTTTCCAGTGTCCCGGTAGCCAGGTTGATGGCGAGAACTGCCTTTGTGCAGGGCCCTGATTTTAAGTTCATGAGTGGGAAGAAAGTAGGGGAAGACGTATGCTTTAAACAGAATAACGTGCGCCCTCAGGGTCTTCACATATCCAAGCCCACCCTAACGTTGGGGCAAGGGTGAGAGTATAAACATGAGCTTGCATCTGTTTAAATAGTTAAAGTATATTTTAAATCAAAATTGTCAATCTGAAATTTTTATCTTTTTTGACATTTAACTAAAACATTTCATATTTCAAAAATAAAGCTGTTTGCACCTTAACTGTTCAATGTCTATCTAGTTGCTGACATAAAAATGTCACCATCTTTCGACATGTTATACCAATGCCTATATATATAAACAAGCTGAAGAGCAATATAAATTGTTCAATATTGCAAATTGTTTCTCATCCATCATGTGCAATGCTTACAAATACTGTGCAGATTTTAATTAGTACCCTAGAACCCCATTAGAACATATGTAGAAGCAAGGAGATGCACATCTGGGAAACTAGATTTCATTATGTTAGATTTTTTTTTTTTTGCATGTGTGCTAGCTGAAAGGATTTTTATTCATTTGTCTTTTTCTTTTGCCTAAGTATCTTTGCTGCCTAATTCCTCCCTATACTCCAAAGCAGTGTCTGTCTCAGACATTGGCAATATTACAACTCAGGAACCTTCAAGGGGCCTGGACCCAGCTGTCTTTTATTTCAAGGACTTAGGGCAAGAGGTGTTCAGAAGCATTTTGCTGGAGCTGGAAGGCATTAGTCGCAAGTGTGGTGTTTGAGCGTTGCTGATAACCTGGCGTCAGTCCTGAATGATGATCCCAGGTAACAGAGGGACTCACCTGTACTTTAATAAGCTTATGTTTTGTGTTGGTGGTATTTGGAGCCCTTTAAAATACAGGACCCAGAGAGGGGCCACTTCTACTCAGAAATAAGGGTGCTACTGCGACATCATATTACACCAAGGAGGTATCAGTCATGTCAAAGAGCTACAATCTAACAAAAGAACTAGGAGTGTTGTCCCTGCACGTTGGTGCCCTCAGACTCACACACCTGGAGAGTTCCACAGAACACTTGTCCACTCAGTGTCGATTAAGTACAGGCTGTGCACACGTTTGGCAAAATCAGAGAACTAAAATTATTTGGTAATACTTTTCTAATATAGGTAAAGCTTCTCGGTGGAAGGTTACTCCTGAAGTTCTGTCTGTTATTTTCACTGATCTGTTTTCCTGATGTACACTTGTTCAGGTAGGATATTTTGCTGGGCTGCTTCTATTGACAGATGGGTGAGACAGTCTCGGGCACCTGGGGGAGGTAAGGTGAAGGCACTAGGTACTTTCTAGGCATTCGGAAGGCTGAGGGTTCAACCTAGGGAGGGTGCACCCAAACCACTCCTCTCTTAGGGACGGTGCACCCAAACCACTCCTCTCTGTATGTCTGCTTAGATTTTCGTCTAAGGAAACATTTCCTGAACTTGGAAACCTGAGCATTGACGTCTACTCATTCTTTGGCTTAGAAATAATGTACTTGGGTTCCTCCACATCAGCCCTGCTGACATTTTGGGCCAGATGATTCTTTGTAGCGGGGGGTCTGTCCTGTGCATTGTAGGAGACTTGACAGCATTCTTGGCCTCTAACCGCTGCCTGTGGCACCTACCCTGAGTTGTGACAACCAAAAATGTCTCCAGATACCACCAAATACCTCCTGGGGGAACAAAATCATTCTTGGTTGGGAGCCACTGATGTAACTTAAAGATTAAGAGCTTGGACCCAGATAAGGCTGGGTCCTTGAACACTATAATTCTGTGAACTTTGGCATAGCAGTTACTCTAAACCTCAATTTCTGTGTCTTTAACTTGGGTACAGTTAGTACCTAACTTGTGTGGTTCCTGAGGGATTAATTACCAGCTCTTCCAGTTACTCTGTATTCCGCAGCTGGCTCCGCTTCTCTGAGGTTGTGTTCCTGTCTATAAATCGAGAAGGATATTAGTACTTCTGTCACTAAGTCTCTGTGAGAATTAAATGAAGTAATGAAGTAAAAGCATCTTGCACTGTGACTGACATATGGGCTTTCCACAAGTCTTCTTCCCTTTCCCCCTTTTAGCAGAATTATTCTCCATATTGACTGACTGGCTGTGGTTCCTATGGTGCTATTCCCTTTTATTTACACGAAGGCAGTTGGAAATTCAGAATATCTCTGTCCTCATCAAAGTGACTTCCATAGTTCTTCCTTCTGTTTGTTTAAGCCAGTGGTTCTCAGTCAGGTACAATTTTTGTCGCCACCCTCTGCCCCCACTTCTTTGAGTGACATTTAGCCATGTTTGGAGATATTTTTGGTTGTCACAACTGGGAAGGATTTCTGCTAGCATCAAGTGGGTAAGGTCAGGGATGTTGTTAAATGCCTAGGGACAGCCCCCCCACAAGAAAGAATATCTGGCCCCAAACAGTAGTGTGAAGGTTGAGAAACCCTGGTTTAAAGCCTACAGAGGAAGTGGTCTGGACTCTCCATTGCTGAAGTACACCAAGTTAAGAGTTAAACTGGGGCGCCCATCATTCTAACAGGAGGTGTAATCCATGTTCCCTACAATAAATAGAAGTCAAGATATTAATTTCAATTCCATATTTTTATGTTGCTCTGATTTCATTAATAACTCAAATCTCTTAATTGTGTATTGGCATCAGGCAGTTCGTGAGTGGCTTTTTATTGTTAGAAAAGTTAGGTTTACAGAATGATCATGCATAAAATACAGGATGACTGTTTACCCCACCCTATTATCATAAGTGGCTTTTCATTTGTGGCCTTTTTCTTTTAGTTACTTGCATCGTCATTCATCAGTCACTCACTTGAAAATTATTATTATTGAATAACTACTATGTACCAGGATCTGGTTATACAGCAGTATAAATAGTGTATCTTTGCCCTTGTGGACCTCTCTGTCTAACTTACACTGAATGTGATCACTATACAAATAGGGGTTAACAATCTGAAAAGTTGAAGACCAAGAATCTTTAGAGGTCTGTCAAACCCTTTCTCGTTACTCTTCCAATTTCACATTCTTTTTGAAACCCTTTAGCTACCCCTGAGTTGCCTGCTGACTTCTTAGGCTTGTGCTAGGTAACATGAGCCTTCTTTTTAAGGAACATAATCTTTTTGGGGACTGGAGAAGAAGGAAATAAGACTCTCACACAGAACTATTAGAGAATGACATAGCAGGACATTCATTAAACAAAAGTTTGTCTTTTTTACTTGTTTAGGACATAATATAAACAAACTTTTAATACATATTAAATTACTTAGAGTTAACTGCTTACCACTATAGTATGTGTAAGTGGATTCAAGCTTTTGAGGTCTCCTGTTAGCTGAGAATATAGTTTCCTTGACTTCATTTTTCCTGCACGACAGCTCTCCCAATTTCACAAAAGCGACTGCCCCTGCTTCCTAAGTTTGAAAGAAAAAAAAGTCAATTACAGTTAGAAGAGCCCTTAAAGATTTCTGGAACCAGTCCTCTCATCTTATTATTAGGAGAACTGAAGCCATGGAAGTGAAATGATGAGCTCAGGATCTCATAGCACTTGACTTTAGTGATTCTCAGCTTTGCACACTGAATATCCTAGAGAGCTTTAAAAAAAAATCATGAAGTCCAGGTTGCAGCCCAGACTTGTTAAATGCCAATTTGGGGATGAGTCTCAGGCATCAGGATTTTTTTAAGCTCCCCAAGAAATTCCATTGTGCAGGAAGACTTGAGAGCCACTGCTTTGGTTATTGGGCCAGGGCTTGAATGTAGGGTTTAACTCTGAGTTTGGTGCCATTTTCACCAGAGTATGACTTCTAAGGAGCACCTCTGGGTCAACACCAACCCCTTTCTTGCTGGCAAACCTATTTTTTCCTAGCTTATCCTTTCTCTAGGTGTTCTGGTTCTGTGGGTAGATAAAGCCAACTTCTTTTTCCTACTCTCTCCAATACGTATGATTATACTAGTTCCAAATTTGTTGGGAGTTGTCAAAGATGTTTTAATAATCATCCTCTTGCTATAATACCATGTAATGTGGACACAAGTTGATGTATGGAAGAGAACCAGGCAATGCAGTTCAACTCATGTTTTTCAGGATCTAGGAAGTATTGTAGAATCATAGACCCACTAAGTTTCGAGTAGTCTAGACCAGTGCTGTCCATTAGAACTTTTTTCTTTGATGGAATGCTCCATATCTGTGCAGTCCAAGCTGGTAATCACTAGCCACATATGCTCTTGAGCACTTGAAGTGTGGCTGGTGTGACTGAGGAGCTGACATTTTCATTTTATTTCATTTTAATTAAATGGCCACATGTGTCTAGTGACTACCCTGTAGGAGAGCCCAGTTATAGACCTATTCTCTACTCTCTGCCTCCCTCTACTTTCTCAGTTGTCCTCTAGTTCCATCTGCTAGTAGGGACCAATTGGAGATCCCAGTTTGTTCCTAATCCCAACTCCTGGTCTCTAGGAGAGAACTGAGGTCCACTCTCGGTGGACGACCAAGTGTTAACTTTGTGATGGGTGTCCACATTTAGCCACATCTTCATCTCTGCGGTCCAGTGATTAAGAAATAATGCTTTTGTGCCAGAAAGTTCATGGCCCCTGGTAACTGTCACAAACTCTTACTGTTCAAATAAAACCATGTTCGCTATAAATGTTCAGTACCAGCAGTAGTGTTAGAATCAGATTCCTGTTAGAGAAGAGAAATCTGTTCTTAAATCTCTCCTTCTTTTCTTCCCTCTCTAAGTACATGCATCAAGAACTCTGTTGCTCTGAATGCTGAGCTTGCAGCTCCTAACCTCTTTTTTGCTGCTCTAGGCGTTTTTATTCCCTATCAGTTTTACTGGAACCAATACCACTGGTTATTTTTGGACCCTGTTTTCACAAAATCGCATATGCGTTTCCCTCCACAGACTTGGGAGAGTGGCGAGAAGAGATTCATCTAAGAAAAGAAAGAATGCCAGCATTTCTGCCTTTGGGCTTAAAGACCCTGGGCTCAGGTCCCAGTTTCCAAGTCTGAAAAATGAGGTTATGGGTGGGATGAACTCTGTGCCTCCACAATTGGCTGTTACCTGTGCTGCTCACTGAGACTGAGTGGAGAGCCACCTGGGAGATGAAGAGTAGACAGGGTCTTAAGGGGCCAAGCAATATCTCACCTGGAAGCTGTTAGAGCGGCTCAGGTAGGGAGGTCTGATTGCAGTCCCAGTGACACTACTAAGTTGGCAAGAAGTGAGGAAGACTACCAACTGTAGAATTTAATGAAATAAAAATATAATCTCAACACTCCATTTCCCCTTGTTCTACCTTTTGGAAATTTGCATCTTAGTGGTTTACTTGTTTCCTGTACAGGGAAGGTTAATATAAAACGTTTTTCACAGAAAGGAAAGAAGCTTAAGTAATGTACGAATAGAAAAAAACGGGTAACAGGAAACTGTGTAAATAAGAAAATCCCACTAATGTAGATAAACATTGATATTTGTGGGACCATTATTCCCAACAGACTTTAGTATGCAATTGTAAATAAATGGAATCATGTATTTCATTCTATGAAATTCCTTTTTTTCATACAGCAGAATGTTATGGATAGCTGCCTGACAGTAAATATAGGTCTATATTATTTACTTTCACTATTTATAGCTCCTTTGAAGCCATATCTTTGCTCACTTGTAGGATTATCTGCTGAGAATGAGGAAGAAGAGTATATTCTTGAAAAATTCTGATCGTACTTGACAGTGGTTAAAAAGATTAATTTTAGGTTGTGTATATGCTACCAGAAAAAAAGCAAACAAACCTTAGAACCGTGCAACACAAAGAGTGAACCCTAATATAAACTATGGGCTAAAGTTAATAATGTAACTATAATGTTTCAGCAGTTGTAACACATACCCTAATGCAAAACGTTAATAATAGGGAAACTGTGTGGGTGCAGTGGGGTGTGTGTGGGGGCTGTAATATTGGAGCTCTGTACTTTTTGCTCTATTTCTCTATAAACCTACAACTGCTTTATTAAATTTTTAAAAAACAATTCTGAATATATGTTGCCAGTTGCCCTCCAGGAAGTTTGAGCCAATCTGAACCCATGAGCAGTATACTCATTTGTTCACACCCTTCCTAGTTTCAGTTTTGTCAATCTTATTTTTGCTTCTCTGACAATTAATATTAGTGTTAATAATTCTTTATTTGCATCGTTTTGCTTACTGGTCAAGTTTAACAGTTTTTCATGTTTTCCATTTGTATTTTGGGATGTGTTCTATGTACAAATTTCTGATGGCGTGTTGATTTTTTTTTTTTAATTCTGATTTTGTGTGTGTGTGTGTGTGTGTGTGCATGGGCAGATACCACGAATTGAACCTGGGTCTCTGGCATGGCAGGCAAGAACTCTGCCACTGAGCTACTGTGGCCCACCCAAAAATTTTGATCTTTTAATTTTTGATACAGAATAGTTAGAAGAACAATACAGACTCCACGCAGAGAACCTCCATATATCCTTATCCCTGCGGATAACCAAATCCACCAATTCTAACAACCTGACATATTTGCTGTATTATGCTATCTAATTTATCATTCCATTGTCTGTGTATTGATTGACCCATTTTCTGAACACTTGAGTATAGGCTGTATATCTCATAGTCCTTGAACACTTAATATTGCTATGTTCATTTCCTAAGAACAAAGATATTCATTTATATAGCAACTTTAAGTGCAGTTATCAAGTTCAGGAAATTTAATATTGATATAAAGCTTCTTATGTCCCAATAATGTCCTTTTGAGCCTTCTCTCCCACCTTGTTAGACCCCATTCAGGACTATGTATTGCATTTAATTGTCATTGTCTCTGTAGTTCTTTCTTCTATTTTTTATTGTGGAAACATGTATACAACATAACCTTCCCATGTCAAACTGTTTCCAAAGATACCATTCGTGGATTTAATAACATTCATTGTATTGTACTACTCTCACCACCTTCCATTAGTAAAACTTTCTCATCTCCCCAAACAGAAACCCTGCACCCCATGTGCATTAAGTGCTCTATGCTCCCTGCCCCCTTCCCCTGTCAACCTGTAATTTAATTTCTGTCTCTGTGAGCTTACACATTCTCCGGTATTTTCTTTGCACTTACTGTAGGCTTAAATGTAGCATCCTAAATCTTTGACATTCTTGTTTACTTTGATACCAACCTCATGTCAAAAGTATATACATACTGTTTCCATACCCATTTATCCCCTCTCCTTTATGTAGTTCTTGTCACAAACTACAGGTTTATCCATTGGATCCAAAACCACTGGTTTTATGTCTACATTTTATGCATTTGATTTTTAGATCCTATAGGAAGTAGAAGTATAGTAACAAACCAAAAATACAACAAAACTGGCATTTGTATTTATTCCTGTTATCTCCTTACTGGAGATCTTTATTTCTTCCTGCAGCTTTGATCTCTTTCCTATTGTCCTTTCCTTTCTACCTGCAGTACTCTTCAGTATCTTTTAACCTAGTGGTGACAAACTCCCTCAGCTTTGATCTGGGAATGTCTTAATGTCTCCCTTGTTTTTTTCAATGTCATTTTTGCTGGGTATAGAATTCTTGGTTGACAGTTTTGCTTTCAGCACTTTAAATATGTATGCCCATTGCATTCTTGCTTTCATGGTGTCCTATGAGAGGGTGGCATTAATTCTTTTGAGACATGTTGCTTCTGTCTTCTGGCTTTCAGAAATCTCTTTATCTTTGGCACTTGACAGTTATAACATGTCATGATGTGGGATTGTTTGGGTTTATCCTGTGTGGAGTTCTTTGAGCATCTTGTATCTGTATATTCATGTATTTTGTTAAATTTGCAAAGTTTTCAGCAATATTTCTTTGAATATTCTCACTGCCTTGTCTTCTATTTCTTCTCCTGGGACTCCCACAGTGTATATATTGGTGTGCTTGGTGGTGTCCCACAGGTTGATCAGGCTCTGTTCACTTTTATCATGTGTTCTTCCTTTTACCCCTAAGACAAGATGATTTCAATTCTTACTTGTAAGTTCATGGATTCTTGCTTCTTCCACCTCTGATCTGCTGCTGAGCTCTTCTAGAGCATTTTTAATTTGTTAGCATGATTTTCAGCTCCATTTCATTCCCTTTCAAGTTTCCTTCTTTCTATTGATATTTCCTTTGTGTTCTTCTATCATTTTCCTGATTTCCTTTAGCTCTTTGTGCATGTTTTCCTTTAGCCCCTTGAATGTATTAATAGTCTGTTTTTTAAAAGTCTGTGTAAGGTCCCATGTCTGGTCCTCCTCATGGATGGTTTCTAATGATTTAATCTTCTCCTTTGCCTGGGCCATCACTTTCTGTTTCTTTGCTTGTTTTGTAATTTTTTGGTGAAGCCTGGACATTTTGGTACTTTATTGTCATCTCTGGATTTTGGACTCTGAGGTGTCTTTCTTCAGCTTGTATCCAGCTAGTGTTATAAAAGAACTTTCCTTGAATGCCAGGAGCTAACAAAAAAAAAGGAAGGAAAAAAGTAAATACTTTTCCCAGTCCTTGCAGATAAGCCTGTATGAGTGTTCTTCAGGGCTCATCCATATAATGAGTTTGAAATAGCTCCAGACCAAAGCTTAAGGGGCCTCCCTGATCCTTTCTGTGCATGAATTTTGTCTTGGGCATGTGCTTGTAGCCCTTTGTATTCCCCTCTTTATATGGATTTGAATTCATATCTATATAACTTTTCCCTAGGAAAAATTTCCTCACTGTGCTATATAAGTTTTATAGCAAGCAGTCCTTTGCCCCAGGCAGCCTCTTGACTATTCTATAAGAGAGTTCCATGAGCTGCCTTCCACACGCAGGCCAAATTCTGGAACAGCGAGTATGTGAATGGTGTCTTGGTTCAGTCCCTCAGGCCACCACCAGATTGGTTGGGCCAGATATACATGCTTCCAGTATGTTCGCAAGGGATACTTTGCTCCCAGGGGGGCTGGGACCAGGGCACCACACTGGATGTGTGGGCTGTTCCAAATGAGGCCAGTTGAGGAGGGACTGCCAGATCCCTACTATAACAAAGGTTTAAGTACCCTTTTTTCTCTATTTGGTGCTGGCCCTGTTACTAGTCCTTCAACTGCTTTCTAGAGCTTTGAGAAAGATTTATCTGCCAGTTGTTGCTGATCATCCAAAGCTATTGTAATAGTGTGGAGCCCTGAAGTGTCGCACTCTGCTGTCTTATTGGGGTGGGACCCTGGCCTTTTTTTTTTAATTTAGTTTTTGAATGTTAGTTATTCTGTCATGTAATGCAGAGTCTCTATCCCTTTCTCCCATGAGACTTTATATGTGGTATGTTTTATGATAGTTTTAAAATGCTGTATAATAATCAAATCTAGGTGTGTTTTCTTATGTGGTTCTGGCTTTTAAACGTTATTCCAGAAACTAAAAAATATTCACCCATGGTTTTTATTGGTTTTACTTTTTTACATTTGTTCTATCTAAAACTCATTTTGGCATAAAGGAGTATGAATAGTACTCTGACTTAATATAGGAGTAGGAAAACTAGCCTTATGGGGGAAATAATTGATAAATTTCTTGATCATCTACAATTTTACCTTTATCATGAAAACACTTTCCATGTGTGCTTGCCTTTATTTCTGGATCTGCTATTGTATTTCATTTACCTGCCAATTTCAGCATGGTTACCATAATATTTTAATTGTTGGCTTTATGGAAGACCTTAAGATTTAGTAACACAAGTCCCTTGAAAAGGAGGACAGGGTTGTTGCTACTTATATTCTGTTAAAGACTGGAGTGTTATGTTAGTAAATTGAGGCTGTGTTCAGTGGATCTCCTGAAAGGTTTATATAGAACAGTGATTCATAAAATGTGGCCCGTAAGCCACCTGCATGAAAACTGCTTGGTGTTTTTTAAAAAATTCAGATTCCTAGGCCCAATCCCAGAGCTCTGAACCATTATCTCTGGAAGTTGGGCCCAGGAATCTATCTTTTTACAAGTTTCCCAGATGACTCTTTTATGAAGACCTTCTTACATAATATGCAGATAAAACATGGTGGTCGGCATCCAAGTTGCATCCTATTTAAATGTGAAGAAATACCACCACCATTTTTTTTTAAACTTTTTTATTAATTAAAAAACTTAACAAAAGAACATTAATATATCATTCCATTCTACATATACAATCAGTAATTCTTAATATTATCATATAGTTGCATATTCATCATTTCTTAGAACATTTGCATCGATTTAGAGAAAGAAATAAAAAGACATCAGAAAAAGAAATAAAACGATAATAGAGAAAGAAAGACTATACATACCATACCTCTTACCCCTTGCTTTCATTTATCACTAGCATTTCAAACTAAATTTATTTTTTCATTTGTTCCCCCTATTATTTATTTTTATTCCATATGTTCTACTCTTTTGTTGATATAGTAGCTGAAAGGAGCATCAGACACAAGGTTTCCACATTCGCAGACTCTCATTGTGAAAGCTATATCATTGTTCAGTCATCATCAAGAAACATGGCTACTGGAACACAGCTCTACATTATCAGGCAGTTCCCTCCAGCCTCTCTGCTACATCTTGAGCAACAAGGTGATATCTACTTAATGCATAAGAATAACCTCCAGGATAACCTCTCGACTCTGTTTGGAATCTCTCCGCCATTGACACTTA
>PVIY010035093.1:0-26602 GCA_004026745.1 Myrmecophaga tridactyla
AAACCCTGAACTTCATCGGCCTTCTTGAACCAAGGTATCTTTCCCTGGATGCCTTTGATTGGACTTTTCTATAGACTTGTTTTAATTGGGACATTTTCTCGGCCTTAGAACTGTAAACTAGCAACTCATTAAATTCCCCTTGTTAAAAGCCATTCCATTTCTGGTATATTGCATTCCGGCAGCCAGCAAACTAGAACAAGTACATACCTCTGCCTTTTAATAGTGAAAGTATCTGTTTATGTAACTTCTTCCCCAATATAAGCAACATATGAGCTCAAGTTGACTTTGTACTCCCAGAGCCTAATACAGTTCCTAGAGTATAAGTACAATAAATATTTTTTATCTGAAAAAAAAACAGTAAAAGCTTAAGATACTTTTTTTCTATGAAAAGGAGCAATTGTTCCATTGCCTACTGATTTTGCAAGACTATTGGAAATGTGAACAGAATAGAGACTGTTAAAAGATCCTATTCAAAATTAAAAGGAATTTTAGTTAGACAACCTACCTTTCTACAATTCTCTGAGATCTGGGTCAACATTAAAAATGTTAAGGAGGATGGCACTGCTAATAAATGTAAGGGTGCAAAATCATCCTTATACTTGGGATGTGACTTTGGAAAAGGATTCAAATCCTATGTTTTCAGGCGAAGCAGATCCAGGAATGCAGCCTGGGATTCTGCCCACTGTGTCCCTCCAGCTCTGTGGAGAAAGACCCTTGGGGCATGGCTTCTGCCTCCTCTTACACCTTTATTCCCCCTTCTCGTCTGCTTCAGAAATTTCATCTTGTTTTTAGAGGTGTGGTGCAGTCATCATCAAAACATTAATCAAGGTGCTTTTCCTTTTTACATTTCATTGTACCTGATTCTTTCCTCAGTCAGAGGAGAGAATCCATAGCCTTAGGAAGATTAGGATTGCTACAGTAGAAATATAGAGAGAAAGACTCAATGCTCATATTTTTTTATTTCCAAAGTGGGTTCATGAAATAGTTCAGTAATAATAGCTGTGAAAAAAAATTGCAATTTACCAAAGCCAAGCTTTTTGAGAGAAAAATGGAGAAAGAGAATGTGTTAAGATTTGGGGGGACTGAATCACGTACCCTCAGAAGGTGTGTTTAAGTCCCAACCTCTGTGAATGTGGACCCTTTGTAAATAGGATCTCTTGAAGATGTTATTCAGTTATGGTGTGGTCCATCTGAGTCAGGTTGAACTGTAATCCAGATTACTGAAGTCCTTTATAAGCAGAATGAAATTCAGACAGAGAGATAAGCCACAGGGAACAGCCAGAAGCCGGAAATCAACAGAACCTGAAGAAAAAGGAGAAGACGCTGGCACATGACAGAAAAGCCAGGAATACCTGATTGTTGACCAGCCAGAGATGGCACAGATCCCTAACCTCTGAAATCATGAGCCATTAACTTCTTATTATTAAGCCAATAGAATGAATGGTATTTGTTTTAGCAGATAGGAAACTAAAACAAGATTTAAAAGGCAGATGTTAAGGAGCACAGCATGAAGTTCATATATATTTTTAAAAAGTTTGAGCTTCCTACCCAAATTGTTAACCAAATCTAACCAAGCCTTTAAAATTAACTTCCATTTCACTGAAAATGTTCAAAAAAAGAAAAAGTGAAAAGACATCAAAAGAAAATGACAAGACAAATCCTGAATATAAAACATTGTACTTGAAAGTAGCCTGGTCTCCTTAGGTACAAATGTCATTTTAAAAAGGGGCAGGGTGGGGGGAACGATGTTAAAATAAAAGAGACTAAAATCCTTAACAACTAAATGCAATTACCAAATGTAGTCCAACAGCTCTTGTAATTTTTACACCTGGCCCTTCCTCCCACTGTGGGGCCCTTCCTCTCATGCTGTGACCAACTCTGAGAGCCAGAGAGAACTGATTTTCCTAGGATACCAAAGAGCTCCCCCCTCCCCCATAGATAAGAGTAAATTGAGTATGAAGAAGGCTGAAGAAAAGAGATGCAGATTTTTTTGTGTGTATATATTGTATAATCACAATTATCCTTCACAGTAATGTAACATTTCAATTTTCCAAACACTTTCATGATTGATCTAATTTGCTATCATTATAAACCTGAGAGGTGAAGGACAGGGGAGTCAGACATGGGCCAGATTCCAGGGCTACAGAGATGGCTAAACTGCCCCATCCAAGGGAAGCTCACAGCTTCCTTGGTGAACTCCTATCCTATTTTGTCAAAGAGAACATTGAAGTTTAGAGAGGCAAACTGACCTGCTCCAAATCCCACAACTGCCAACTAAGAAGACCAGAGACTTGAACCTATGTGTCTAGACTCTCTGCCTAGTACTCTTTCACAGCCACATATGAATTAAACTAAAAAATGTGAAATATAATACTTAGCTACATCAAAGTATGAAAGAATGTACATTAAAATTTAAAAGACAAAAATATATAATTCGGGGATATATTTTAAGCTTTACAAAATCCTCCCACTGCTGACTCTGAGTAGGAAAATGGGTAAAAACAGAATCTGGGGTGAGAAGTCATCTGACTCACCCATGATGTGGTAGAGAAAAATCTGTAAGCAAACACCCTGCATTTATTTCAAGTACTGTGTCTCATTCTGCCAGTCTTGGAATCCAGCCCACTGCCTTTGCTTCAAGGGCCCTCCTTTGGAGACACAGTCAGAGCCCTATTTTAGGAGGACAGAAGTGGCCTAAAACATGTAGCCAGTAAGCTGGAATTTAAAAGGACAGATACACATGCACATGCGCACAAACATACACACACAAAGGACAGATTAAGACATCTAGCTACAATGGTATGCTAGGGGTTAAGCATCCAGATGTGTGCTCTGGGGTTCTCCTGGCCCAGCCCAGCCTTATCCACAGAACACCGTCCCTGTGTCCTGGCCTGTTCCAGGAAGCAGCCAGCAAGGTTGCCTGCAAGAGAAAACACATGGCCTCAGAGGTGAACCAGGGACATCCTCTGAGATGCCAAGGATTTATCTGAGCAGCCAAATGTACACTGACAGGCAGGTCTGTGTGTGCTAGAGAAACTCGTTCCACAGCTCAAATGAACAGCTCATTGCAGAATACGCCCACAGGGGAAGTGAGTTAATGACTGGGGCGTTTCACCTTCTGCCTAGATGCGTCATAAAATCAACTTGTGATGCCTGGCTCTGAGAATATATTTGCTCACCCAAATGTGGTTCTGTGGGGCTATGAGACATTTTGAAGAGGGGAAGCTTACAGAGAAGAAAGTTCTTAGGCTTTCTCTGTGTTAGGAATGAGGCCAGTGGCCTAAGCCTGACAGCTGGTCCAGACTGTGGTCAAATCTGTTGACAAGCAAGCCAAAGCTTCCTGGAGCATCTGTTCAGAACCTGGAACACATAACTCAGCCACTCTCTCCCCGGGCCCTCCATGCTCATGCAGGTCTGAGCATGCAGAACCCACAATGCTGAGGCCTAGCAGCCAGGCTTGTCTCTCAGCCCCAGAACCTATCAGGTTTTGTCCTCCAGCACTGTCTTTCCCTCCCCCACAGATCCAGCTTAGTTCACCAGCTCCAAGACCAGGGCAAACTGTGCCTAGACCATTTCTAGCCACAGCCAGAGCTATTCTGAGACTTCTGAGACAGGTTCAAGGTCTCCTGGTCACTAGTGTCTGTACTGGCCCTTTAAATTAAAAAAATCCACACTCCCACCACACCCATCTGGCCCCCTAGAGTGAGCCACAAAGCAGCACCTGTTCTAGGCCAATTCTGTTTACCCAAGACCTGCTATTTTTGCTCTCACCTCCTTGGTCCTCAGATTCCTGGCTCCAAATCCCAGCTTCCATATCTACTTCTGTCCTCTTCACTTTGGTGAACCTTTGGACCTCCCTTTTTAGATCACAGCTTCTCACATGCTTCTGACTCACTGGCTTCCACATACTGGCCTCACACACTTTTGGCCCCATGCGAGGACTCCATGATTCAGCTGCAGCTCCTGGGGACCCTCTCAGCTGGAATAGCACCCAGGAGAGGCAAAGGAGAGAGGACTGATTTTGTGGTCTTTGTCTGGCTTCTCACCCTTAACCTTACTTTGATCTCAAACTCTAGCATCTGGTTTCCCTGATTGTGACCCTGGCTGCTGACCCCACATTAGGCCCTGATCTCTGGAATCCCTCCCTCACCTGGGACAGCTCTGGCCTGGGCTCAGCTTCCAATTTCATGCTGGTCCTGCCTGAGTTACTCCAGGCCCAGCACCCCTGACTCATTGAGATCAGAGCTGGGGAGGCTCTAGGGCCTCTGAGGGGAGTGGGTATCAGGGAGGGAAGAGCAAAACAGCCTCAGGCAGAATTTTCAGGGGCACAGAGGCTAGGTAGATATTCACAACTGTCTGGAAACATTTCTGTCTCAGAATTTGGAGTTATTTCTGAGAAGGCTAGTGGGGCAGCTGAAAGCTCTGCCACTAACCTGCTGAGTTACCTTGAGCAAAGCACTTCCCCTCTCAGTCCTTCATTTCCTACTCTTTAAATTGCATGTGTGGGGTGGAAGGACAGTATGTTATTTCAGCTGATATCTGAGACACATACCGGTTCTCAGATTCTAGAAGATGACAGTGGCTGGGAGCAAGGCAATTCTATGGCTCCATTTGGTTCAGACACTTCCTTGTCTGCCAGACACTATGTCTGACTTTAGTGGCATATCTGTCCTGGATGTCCCACCTCCAGCCCCTCAAACAATGAACACATGAGTCACCCTAGAATCTCCCATACCCAGAGTCTCCATTCCCTCCACTCCAGAAGGTGGCAGAAAAAGGGTAAGAGCCAGCCCCAGCTTCCCTTTTCCACTTCCCTCACTATCATCTTCTGTGGGGGCCCAGGGATCTGAAGATTGTCTTATTCTACTTGTTATTCTTTCCATAAGCACTGAAAATAGCAGCTTTGCTTAAAGAGCATACAATATGGTAAAATGGTTAGGCACAAGACCCTGGCCCTTGCCAGATACCAGCCATGTCACTTACTAGTTATATAGCCTTAGATACATGTTTAACTTTCCTCTGCCTGTTTCTTCATCTCTAAAATTGAGATCCTAACAGTGCCTACTTCACTACCCTGTTGTGAAGATTATATGAGTGAATTCATGCAAAAATGATAAAATAAGTGGTGATGCTATAAGCTCTCATTTATTGAGCACTCACTCTATGCCAGACCTTATTCTAAATACTTTACATCCAATAATAATTTTGTTCCTAAGCAAAATGAAACAGGGCCAGAAGGATCATTCCATAATTCTAATTTAAAGTATTGTTAATGTTTATCATATAAATCCCATCAACAGAAGCTGAAATGCACTATCAAAATTCATTGCTCCCTATCAATTCCATCATCCTTTTTTATAGAAATGAAAAAGCCAATCTTCAAATTCATATGGAATTGCAAGGCTCAAATGGATAAAAGCCATCCAGAAAAAGAAGAACAAAGTTGGAGGACCTCCCAATTTCAAAACTACTACAAGGCTACAGTAATTAAGATAGTATGTAGCAATTAAGATAGCATGTAACAATAAAAAAGACAGATAACCCAATTAAAAATGTGCAACAGAATTGAATAAACATTTCTCCAAAGAAGATGCACAAATTAATAAGCACATTAAAAGATGCACAACATCTTAGCCATTAGGGAAATGCAAATCAAAACCACAATGGGATATCACTTCAAACCCACAAGAATGGAAATTATTAAAAAATGGAAAACAACAAGTGTTAGCAAGGATGTGAAGAAATTAGAATACTTGTATGTTGTTGGTGGGAATGTAAAATGGTGGAGTCACAGTGCAAAACAGTTCGGTTTTTCCTCAAAAAGCTAATGCAGAATTACTATATGACCCAGCAATTCTAATCCTAGACATATAACTAAAAGAATTGAACACAGGGATTCAAATGGACACCAATGTTTATAGCAGCATTATTCATAAAAGTGGAAACTCAAGTATCCATCAACAGATGAATGGATAAACCACATGGGATATAAACTGTGTTAGTTTGAAGCTATTTGGTACCCCAGAGAAAGCCATGTTATTTCAATCCACTCCTGTGAGTGTAGACCTATGAGGGTGGTTCCTTTTGGTTGAGTTATTTAAATTGAGATGTGACCTACCCCATTCAAGCTAGAACTTAATCCTTTTTACTGGAATCCTTTATGAGAGAATAAAGGACAGAAAACCTCAGAGAGAAACACTCAGAAAACTTGAAGAGTAAAGCCCCAGAGATACTAAGAGAAGACCCACAAAAGTTTATAAAGGAGAGGAGGCCACTGGAACTAGGACCTGAAAGCAACAAAACCCAGAAGCAAAGAAACAGCAGATGCCAGCCAAGTGCCATGCTATCTGACAGTGGAACCCCAGATGCCAGCAGCCTTTCTCCAGAAAGGGTATGGTCCTGTTGATGCCTCAACTGGGACATTTTCATGGCCTTAGAACTGTAAATTTGTAAACTAACAAATCCCCATTGTAAAAGCCAGCCCATTTTTGGTATATTGCATTCCAGCAGTTTAGCAAGCTGAAACATATACATCAATGGAATATTATTCATTATCCTAAGTGAAATAAAGGAGACTGAAAAGGACAAATATTGTATGACTCCACTTACATGAAATATCTAGAATAAGCAAATTCATAGAAACAGAAAATAGATTAGAGGTTACCAGGAGCTTGTAGGAACAGGGAGTGAAAAGTTACTGTTAAATGGCTATAGAGTTTCTGTTTGGGGTGATGAAAATTTTTGAAAATGGATAGTGGTGATGGCTACACAATATTGTGAATGTAATTAATGCCATTGAATAGTATTTCAAAATGGTTAAAATGCAAATTTTAGATTATCTATATTTTACACAATATTTGTTTTTAACCATCACAATTCCTGATACCTCAAAGAATCAATTTTTTAAAAAATTTTTCAGTCCTCTCTACTACTGGCCTTGGAGAAGATTTATGTACATTAAATATTCACACCTGGTCAAAAAATAAATTACATTGTGAAAGGTTAGAGAATTTCCCCAGCTGAACACACAAAAACCCACTGTGATGACAAAAATGAAGCATACCAGAAATTCTCTACAATGCCCCTCAGGTGGACATGAGCCCAAGTCATACTATGTAATAGTGTAGACACAATTCTGTATGTATCTTTTTACTCGACATTTGATAGTTTCTGTGTTGCTGTACAATATTTAAAATTATACTGAGGACTATAGAACTCATTAAGTTGAATTACCATAATTGAACTGACAGTATTAACATTCAGTTAGCAGTTTTTCACTATTATAAATAATTTTGTAGAAAACATCTTAGCACAAGTGACTTTTTCTTTCTTTTAGATGATTTCTTAGGCTAACTCTCAAAAATGGGATTACTGGGTTAAAGAGGCAAACTAAGATTATTTATTTACATGGACAGGCACCGGGAATCGAACCCGGGTCCTCTGGCAAAACTAAGATTATTTAAAGATATAATTGCTTTCATCATCTCACGCATCCCTGCTCAGTTATGGAAGATTCCATTTGAGGGACTGAACTCTCCTGGAGAAAGCAGGAAGGAGAAAGGAACTAGCACTTACTCTTAAGTGCCAGCACTGTGCTGGCTTCAAATTGAATCACTGATGTGCTACATATCAGACCTACCCAGATTTGTCATAGTTGTCATTTTTGTTATTGTTGGCCATTTATCAAGAAATTCACCCGGTAGTACTTTAGAAGTTTTGTTTACTTGTCTCATTTAACCTTCACACATACTCTGAGGGAGATATTACTATTAACCCTATTTTACAAAGAGGAAACAGGAATTCAGAGAGATTAAGCCAAGGTCACATAGCTAAGGAATGGGATACCTAGTCTGAGCCTAAGCTTATGCTCTTTCTGCTCTGCCATATTGTGTTTTAGTCGCTATCCTATCCTCCAGTTCTATATGTACAGATAGAAATTTTCACCCTGGGCTCTATAGGAAGACCCATGGATGAGTCAATTGCTGGGGTGTGGAGTGAGAAGTTCAAAATTCAGAACCATTCTGAAGAGAACTGAACACTCCTAGCCTTCAGCCCACAAACAATTCCCCTTCTCTTTCTTGCTGGTTAAAAGCATAATATTAAAAGTGGCTTTGTTTTACACACGCGCGCACACACACACACACACACAAGTTCCAAGGAAAGGGTTCACCACCTATCAAAGATGCTGGCTGATGGGCAGGCCACAGTGATTCAGCAGGCAGAGCTCTCGCCTGCCATGCCACAGACCTGGGTTCAATTGCCAGTGCCTGCCCATACAAAAAAAAAAGAAGAAGAAGAAGAAGAAAAATAGAAAGATGCTGGTCAAGGACATGTAAAATGTTCTTTGAGGCTAAATACCTCTCTGAACAGTTTTCTGTTCAGATAGACATGGACTGGGCCTATCATTATGCTAAAATTGATCTCCTACAGAATTATTTGATCCAGCCCAATATGTTTACAAGTTTGCCATATTTCAATGTCTCAACTAAAATCATTAAAGTTGGACCATATTAGTTTCAGCCATTTTACCCTACCAAAGGGAACCTGTACTATTTTTCTTCCATGTTTTGAAATATTATACCTCCCAAACAAGTTAAATTTATAAAATTCCAGATGCTTCTCTCTAATTCATCTGGACCGACCACAAGTTATCTTAGGAATGCTAAGGAACAGAGAAGAACTGAGGCTACAGCTGGAGAAGGTATGGAAAGGCAAGGGCTGGCACCTCCACAGACCAAGGAGACCAGATTTATTGAAATGAATGGGGTAGGAACCATTGCTAGGTATGGCAGGAGATCATCTCAGTGGTTGCAGAGCTGAGTTCTGCAGGTGATAGACTACATGCTTGTCAGGTCTCTTTCAGATGCAAATGACAGAAACCTGACTGGCTAAGGCAGAGGGGAATTTATTGGCCCCTAACTGAAAATTCTAGAGGGTGTCTTCAGGTGCAAGTGGATCCAGGTGCTTAAATGATGGCATCAGGAATCTAGCTACCGTCTCTTTGCTCTGCTTTCTTCTCTCCAGAGTGTTGACAAGATGACCACAGAGGCTCCAAATTTATTTTCCACAGAAATCCCAGTGGAGAAAGAGCATCTATTTCTCAATTATTCCAGCAAAGTTCCAAGGAATGACTCTCAATTGACCTGAATTGGCTCATGTGCTGAACATCTGGCCTCCAAAACCACTCTCCACACTTCTCCGTTCTCTCTAGTTGTGACGTTGGTCTGTATGAATGTACCAATGTGCTCTTTTTCCCTATGTGTTCCTTTGGGTACTGTCAATGGTAAAACCAGCAAGAGATTAGAGGAAAGAAAAATGAGTCAGGATACTCATTTCTTCCAGTTCCCTTTGTAAGGGTCTCCATGGGTTGATGGCTCTCTTGTCCAATAGTCATAGCTCCTACCTGAAGCTCTCTCCACACATCTTTCTCTCTTTGAGTTCCTTTACAACTAGAAGTGATATTAGTGCCTCACCATGAGTAGCATGGAAATGCACTATCCTTTTTTATTTTCCTACAACCTGTCCATACCCCTGTAAATAGTTGCTTTATTAAACTCCCCTTTGAGGAAGAATTCTTTGATAACTCAATTTGAGAGTGTCATCTGTTTCCAGGATCCTGTCTGACACAGTAGCATGACAACCTCTAAACCAAGCTCATGTTTCTGGTTGGACAGGCCTGTGTCACATGCCTAATCCTTGAATAAAGGCCTAAAATCCAAGATCTAAATCCAACCACAAGAACTGAGAGTGGGAGTGGGGTAGTTCCTCAAAAGAATGGACAAAACCAACACACAATCATTACATTTAATAAAGTAGATAAAGAAGGAATCCTAATCATCAGTAAGTGCTAGGCTACCCAAGCATTTTTCAGAAGCAATGTCTAGATATAAACAAGGATTTGAGTTTCAGAGAGTATCTAGGTATTAACTTAGCCTCAGTTTTAGTTATAAAGATTGAATGCATGCTGAAACTACATTCTGGGTGCCCTTCATCTGGGTATGCTCAAACCAATGCTTCCAAAAAGCTGGTCACTCATTTTCTGAGCTCTGGGCCTGATGACGACTCTCTTCTGAAACAAACTGAAATTTCTATCATCAATTCACTCAGAAATGTCATAAGCCAGCTTAGCCCTTGCTGGCTGAGCAATAAAGTAGGACTTCTTGGCAGCTCTGCCCCTGACAGCAGAACAGAGGACAAGGCATTAAACATTGCCATGAATGGACAATTTCGAAACTGCCTAGTAGCAGGAATGACAAGGCCAAAATCATAGCCACTTCAAAAAATGGCATCAGTTGAAGGATAAACAGATAAAGGGACAATAGCAACCTCATCACAGAGCTGTAAATGCTTAGAAGAACATTTGTCCTGATAGCCCATGAAACCTCTAAATCTTAGGATGCAATTCTCTTTATATGTTTTTAACTCCCATCATATGACTAGCTATGCCATGGATGTGTCACCTTGTATTTAAAACCATGGACCACACCCCCAGTGAATCTCAACCCTTTTTCACCATCACTCAGAAAACTAGTAATATAGATCTTAGTTACCTTGTCCCCACTTCCAAATTTTGATGGTGCCTCCATCATTCCTTTTTAATGGACAGATTGGCATTCAGTGACATGCTGGGGATAGTTGGCCTCATCAGTTTTCTCAGGAAAGCCTAAGGTGCTGCTTTGTTTGGAATTCAGAAATCTACATTTGCCAAAAGAATGGACTTCTGGGCTAGGTGTGTCTTCTCCTAGTCCCACTAACCTCCTTTCTGATATAATTCTATCACAGCTCTTTACCCATAAGGTTACTCGGATAACAACTCTTTGGCAGAAGGATGCATCTAAAGGATCCATTAGCTTCAGCATCTCTGGCACCTGGGAAATAGAGTTTGGTGGCCAGAGAGAGAAGAAATCCAAGGACTTTAGTCAGTGGAATCCATTAGTCAAACCTAGGCCCTGAGGGCATATGGAAAGTACATGGACACTTGTGTCAAACAGACCATGTTCAGATCCTAGTTTAAAAAGCTGTGTGTTGCTGAGTAGCATTAAAAATCAAAATGAATTCTCTGAGTTCATGCAGCTCTGACTGGCATACCCAAGGGCATTCCTGCTTTGAAGGATCATTCTAAGCAGAAATAATGAATAAAGTAAGAAGACAAAATAATGTAGTAGAAGTATGCCAAACAGGTTTTATCTCACCAGCCATCTCTGCTTGATTGATAATGCCTCCCTGGAGCATTGGTTTCAAAAGAATTGTGAGGTCATATCTGGACTCAATGAGAAAGAGTACCCTTAACAATGGGTACAAGAGGAGGGTCTAGTACCACATATGACATCCTCATTGTAGTGTTAAGAGTACTGAGCTTTGAAGTCTAATAGAGAGAAGTTCAAATTCCAAGCCTCCCTCTCAGTAGTTCTATGACCTTGACCAAGTTACTTAATATAGAGCTCAATTTTCTCATTTGCAAAATGGAAATTATACCTACCCCATGGATTTGTTCTGAGTCTTGGGTAAAATATTTAGTGACAGTGCTCAGCAAAGATTAAGCAATTATTATTTTTGCTCTTGGCTCAATATATGGCCTCCAAAAGATAAGCTCTTTGGGGAAACTGAGTCAGTTCATTAGCTGTGTATTCATGCCCACACAAAGTGTCTTTGTAGACGTGATGTCAATCAAAAATAGCCTAAAAATAATCAAAAAATCCTAAAAGTAATGATTTTGAAGTAAATGGGAGTAGGCAAAGCATAATTCTTGTGGGAAGGAATGTGTATACTTTTTTTTCTACAATAACAACAAAAAAATACCCACAAATTTCAGTGGCTTATAAATGCAAACATATATTTTTTACCACACAGGGGGTCAGGCTGAGGGTTGGTAAGTTCTCCTCCACATGCACATGACTTCTCATTCCAGGACCCCAGACTGAAGGAACAGCCTTCTTCTGGGACATTCTGTGCTCATGGCAGAAAGTGGAAACACAAACAGCCAAGTCAAATCAGGCAATCAATTTAACTTTGTTCAGACATGGCATATGTCATATTTGCTCACATTTCATTGGCCAAAGCAAGTCATATAGCCATGCCCCAAACCAATACTGGAAAGGTGGGAATGAATAGCTGAGAATAATACAATCTGTCAAATGGTGTCTGAGAAAGATAGATTCAGTACTAAGAAAGTATCATATCTTTTACATCTTATTTTTTCTGCAATACACATGTATTATATCTGTAAAAAAAAATGAAAAGTTGTAAAATACTAGTGTGTCTTGTAAACATTATGGACTCCTGAGAAGGGAAAAAGCTGATACCTGGAAAGAAGTACATGGATAGAATTAGGGGATGAGGAATAATGCAAATAGCTAGGGGATCATCAGAGAGTATATGGGTATAAAGGAGGAGATGACAATGGCACCAAACCAAGTAGGTCCACAATGGAACCCCTGGAAAAACATCAACATCAAGCTGATAAGCAAGTGGGGTACTGTCCAGGATGTGCTACCTGGATGACCAGATAAGCTCAGGACCTGCAGAAAGACAGAGTTTTAATAAACAAACAAACAAGAGTTAGTTAGAAATGCCCAGGAAGCAAGGCGTATGGAATACTGCTAAGATTCGTGATCAGATATCTTATTTGGCATCTTTCAACAGGAAGCCAAACAATATTAAACCATTGACTAAATATTTATTGAGTATCTATTGGGCAATGGGTACCATGGTAGGTGCTGCAGATAAACAGTTGCACAACAAAAGAGACATGGTGCCTGCATTTACAGAGCTTAAAGTTGAATAGTAGAAACAAAAAAACAGTCAAATCTCAAATGGATACTCAATCTTCTTTTAATTTGACACTTCCCTAGCATGTTCACTTTCTATTCTCAAAAATAACAATTTCCCATCTCCTTCTCTTCAAATTCATTGCCCCAATATCTCTACCTCAACACCCAGTAGGTAATCTCCCTTCATAACCCACTTCTTAAAAAGGAAGCAATTAGACAGGTCTCCCTTATCCTCCCACCAACAAAATACTAACCTACTCAAGCAGTAGACATTCTCCTCACTTCCTTTCTGTTACAATGGACAAAACATCCCTGTACCTATTCAGATCCCATCCCCTCTTGCATTTTCATGGTCTTCATTCCCTCAATTGTTCCTTTCCTTTTCTGCATTCTTTTTACCGGATCATTTATATTGTTATGTAAACATGCTGTCCTTGGGGGATGGGGACAGAGCAGGATTGCTCCTTCCAAGAATTCAGAAATAGATGAGGGTACATCTTGGTTGTCACAGTGACTGGGAGCCTTTGTGGTCTTAGTTGGGGCCAGAGATGTTCATTGTATTTTATCATATTAAAAAAAAACTCCTATATAAATATGAAATCTGACTGTATATTTGATGATTATATTGAATCAACATTAAATCCCTATATGTCATTTAAAAAAATCTATTATGTAGGCATGTGGCTTGTAAAACCATAAATCTGCTGAATAAGAATCAACTATTTTTTTCTTTAATATTCTGTCACTGTTGATCAGTTAGTCACTTTCTATTTTTATGTAGCTGTAAACAATTACAGGGACTGGGGTCAATCAGAAAATAACTAAATTTTGGCTGATAAATGTATAACACAATATGATTCTTGTTATTTATTAGCATTAAAATAAGTACATACATGGCAAGGATAAAGGAAAACATGGATAAATAAATACATAATTTGCAAATAAAAAGAAAAAAAACTGCTTTAAACCTCACAACCTCCTCCAACTATTAACTGCTTCTCAACCCCTTCACAGCAAAACTTGAGAGAGTTGTCTGTGCATAAGCTGTCTCTCACCCCTCCACTCCAATCAGGTTTCTCCCTACCACTGCCCCTGCGACTGCTCTCTTCAAAATCATAAATAATCCCTGTATTGCCAATCTAGTGGCCACTTCTTAGTCCTCATCTTATTTGATGTCTCACAGCATTTGACCCAATTAATCACTTCTCCTTTCTTGAAATAGTTTCTTCTTTTGGCTCCAAGAGTACCACACTCACCTGGTGATTAAATCCCAAATTATATCTCCAGCCCCATATTTCCTCTCAGTTCCCTCTTTATTTCTAAATGCTACTTCACATTGTTGTCCAAAATAGACATCTCAAACTAGCAAGACCAAAACAGAACTCTTGATTTATGTTCCTCCCCATGCAACCAACCAAACTACAACCAAGAGATCTGCTACTCCTCTTTCCCTTGTCTCAGGAAAAGCTCTTAGGTATTCAAGAAAAAAAAAAATCTAAGACTTACTTCTGAGTCCTCTCTCCCATTCCCTTTATAAATCCACCAGGAAGTACTACACAATCTACATTCAAAACATATCTTGAAATTCTATACTTCTCTCTACCTACATTATTGCCCTCTGGTCCACACCATCATCATCTCTTACCTGAATTCAAGCAAAAAGCCTCATTGCTCTCTCTGCCCTCCACTTATACCTGGTTATAACCTATTCTTCTTACTGCCCCCCAGAGTGATCTTTTAAAAACTGTAACTTGCATGCTTAAAATCCTCAATGAATTTTCATCTCACTGAGAAGAAAGTCCATCCTAATTACCTTGGGTTACAAAGCTCTCCAGGAATCGAACCCAGGTCTCCGAGAACTCTGCCACTGAGCCACCATCGCACCACAATTTTTTTTTCTTCCCACCTTTTTAACTCCACTTCATACCACTATGCTCAGCTACACTGGTCTTATTTCCACCCTTGAAATGCTGATCTCATTCACATCTTTTTTTAACAGAAAATGTTAAAGGATTTATTGTAAAAAGATATGCTTAAAGCAGTAAGGTAGGTCGAATATTCATTCACCACTCTAGATCAAAAAGAGTTTCTGAGAGACAGGTTTAATCTAATGCAGACCAGGAAAAGTGGGTCCTGTTCCTGGCTTGCTTTATGACCTAGGCAAATCATATTTCCTCTCTGAATTTCAGTTTGCTTACCTGTAAATGAAAAGTTTAGACTAGAGCATGAAGGAGGCCAGAGCAGAAGACTCTGCTGGACTTATTTCAAAACAAACATGAGGAATTATCTTGGAAATTCAAGGACAGCAAGAGACCATTTTCCCTATAATATTAAGAGCGGAAGTTATGCTATAATGAATTGTGTATAAAAGGAAACTAATTGTGTAATTACAGAGTGGCATGGCCTAGATTCTAGGCATTATAACATTCAGGTTGCAGTTGCATTGAGATTATAATCCTATTTCAGTTTCCCAGCTTCTAAAACAAATACCAAACAATGGGTTGGCTTAACAACAGGAAATTATTATCTTGCAATTTCAGAAGTTAGAAGGCTTGCTTCCATCTAGGGCCGGTATCTTTTGCCTGACCAGTAATCTTTGGGATTTCTTGTTTTTTCTAACATATGGCAATATGTAAGTGTCTTCTCTTTTCTCTTCAGGGTGCCACTGTTTTCTAGCTTCTGGCTATTCCCCATGCCCTCTCTCTGTCTGGGTCCAATTTTCTCTCCTTATAAGGATTTCAGCCATATTGGATTAAAGCACACCGTGATTCTGTTTGGGCACAACCTAACTAATAATATCTTTGAAGTTCCTATTTACAAATGGATTCACATCCACAGGACAAGTTTGGGACCTAAACATACCTTTTGTGGGGGACGTGATTCAATCCCCAACAAATCCCTGCAATGTAAACAAGTTTTCCCAAAATCTCCACGGAGGACTCAGATGATTCAAATTTGTATCAGGTGACCATCTCTGAACCAATCACCCTGCAGGTGAAATGGAGTACTCTGACTGGCCAGAGGTCACATGCCCTCTCCTGGAGGAGGAGTGTTGGACAGAGAAAGCCCAACCTGAACCAACTCTTAAATGAAAATTTTGAACTACGTGAGCATTAAAGATCTTTGAATTCTGAAATACTTGCAGAATCTCACAGCCACATGTAGATTAGGAAGAACATTGAATGCACCCAAACATTTGGAATATATGGGAATAGGATTAGAATCAAAATATTTGATGAGTCTATTTTCCCATCTCACTTCTAAACAAACTTTCAGAACTTACAAAATGACTAGCCATAAAAAAAGTCTACTTCTGTGGGATGAGTGAAAAACTGTCAAAAAGAAAACACATATTCCTTCACAATTTCTAAGAGACTCCAAAACTAAATAAATAAATGTACATTATCCTTGACTTTTTGACTAATGTTTTCAAATTATAACATAGTCCAGGCCATGCCCAATTAAAACAACAGCGTAAGATGCTTCAGGACTCTGTCCCTCAACAGAAGTTTTGAACAACCAGCAAGAACTGGTAGATCCTAGAAACATCCTAGAGTATATTAAGCAGATGATCAAAAAGCATTGGCACATTCCCCTGAGGGAGGGGAGAAAGATAATGGAACTATTAAAGCTTACCATCAGGGAAACTCCCCTAATATGGTGTCAAACTTTAGGGACACCCAAATCAATAGGCCATAGCCTCACTCATGAGGCTTACTCTTGTGAAGCTTATGTAGGTAGTGGAGAAGCTTAATACTACCCATAGGCATACCTAAGAGTTACTTCCAGAGGACCTCTGTTGTTGCTCAGATGTGGCCTCAGTCTCTCTAAGCCCAACTCTGCAAGTAAAATCATTGCCCTCCCCACTACATGGGACATGACATCCAGGGGTGAAAGTCTCCCTGGCAACGTGGGAGAGGACTCCCAGGGATGAATTCAGACCTGGCACCATGGGATCAACAATTACATGATGACCAAAAAGGGGAAAAGAAGTGTAATTAATAAAGTACCAGTGGCAGAGAGAATTCAAGTAGAGTTGAGAGGCTACTCTGGAGGTTGGTATTAGGCAAGCTTCAGGTAGACCTTGCTACCTATCATAACCTGCCAACCCCAACCAGGACCATTCCAGCCAATCCTAAAGAACACCTAGGGCAATATATAAGATCCCTCAAGGGTTCCCGGCACTAGAGTAACTTTCCAGAAACCTACAATCTTCAGATGGATCCCTGGTCCAGATAAGTCTTGAAACCTAGCCCAGCCTCTCCAGAACATCAGATAGTTCCATCTTCCTACCCCATATTAGTGACATACCCTCCCAATATCAAAAATTTAGAATTTAAATAATAATCAAAAAAAAATTTAGAATTTCCATAGCCCAAACAAACCCAAAGAGAGGTATGGAAAGATCAAAGGTGATGGTGGAATTATCCATAGAAGATAGGACTTAACAAATGAATATGAATGCTGAATCATTAAATTGATGTCTCTTTTAATCTCCAGTATTTTAGAATAGCTAGAAGTAAAAACCTAAAATTGTGAAATTGTGACCCATGTCAAAGACTGAAATATGTTTTACAACTAATTGTGGTGCTGTGCTTTGAAATTTATAGCTTTTTTGTATATATGTTATTGTTCACAAAAAAAAAAAGGAAAAAAAGTTGATTGTGATGATAAAAAAGTATTTAAGCCCTCTTGCCTCCTATATTCTGGAGCATCTAGAAGGAAAAATACGAGAGGATCATACGGTAGCCCATGACAAACTCTGGGATCTGTCCTGTAACCACTTGTTCAAGAGTGCTTTGAAAACTATTTATTTTTTAGTTCTTTGCTTTGTTATACTATACAATAAAACTGTTAGAAACATCTTTCTCAAAACTTCAAAAAAAAAATTAAAGGACTGCAGTAACAGGCTGAGTGCCATATCAAGAAAAAGACCATTTAAAAGTGGTAGGATTGGGCAGGCAATGGTGGTTCAACAGCCAGAGTTCTCTCCTGCCATGCTGGAGACCTGGGTTCAATTCTTGGTGCCTGATGATGCAAAAAAAAAAAAAAAAAAAAGTGTTAGGATCGCATGGAGTCCTGGCTAACTCCTCCCCTATCTCTCACTGACTCAGCATGGGGCCAGTCTATACTACCAGTATGGGTCGCTGGTCACGAACCCAGAGGGAGCAGAGTAACCCTTGTGCACATACTGGTATCATGTATGTCTGGCCCAATCTGTCTGGAGGTGGCCTAAGAGACTTATCATCCCAGAACTTTTTCTGTGTATAGAAGCCAGCTCGCTGAGCTCTCTTACAGAACACTGTGGAAGAGCAGTTAAGTTGTGCTGCCTGGGTAAGGGATTGCTGGCCAGAGGATATACAGTTAGTGCCTGAGACTGTGAGAAAATTGTTTCCTAGGGAAGATAGGACATTCAGAACTATGTAAATGGGGGAATTCCCAGCGTTGTACATGTGCACCTGTGTTGGTTGCAAGCTGCTGGAATGCAATATGCCAGAACTGGAATGGCTTTTTTAAAACCATGTGGTGGCTCAGTGGCAAGAATTCTCACCTGCAGAGCTGGAGACCCGGGTTCAATTCTTGGAGGCTGCTCATGCCAGAAAAAGAGGATGGGGGGATGGATAATTTAATAAGTTACAAATTTACAGTTCTAAGCCTATAGAAATGTCCAAAGTAAGGCATCCTGGGAAAGATACTTTAATTCAAGAAACTCAATAGGTCAAGCTTGAGGTCAGCAGAGTAGTCATGTGGCTGGTATCTGCTGGTCCCTTGCCCCTGGGCTCTATTGCTTTCAGCCTCTGTTCCTGTGGGGGGTTCCTCACTTTGCTTCTTCAGGGCTGGCTTTCATATCTTGGCTTCCCGTGGCTCTCTCCAGTTTCTGGCTTGCTTAACATCTCATGGCAATATCTGCTGGGCTCCCAGCATCTCCAAACATCTGTATCTCTGTTCACCAAGTGTCAGCATTTGTGTCAACTCTGCTCTGAAGTTTCTGTTGGCTCTGTCACTACTGTTGTTTCTGACTCTCTCCAAAATGTTTCCTCTTCTATAGGATTCCAGTAAACTAATCAATACCCACCTGAAATGGGTGGTGTGACATCTCCATCTAAACAAAAGTCACAGCCACAATTGGGTGTCACATCGCTGTGGATAAAGTCTTATCAAGTTTCCAAACTACAGTCTTGAATCAGGATTAAAAGAAATGACTGCTCCCACAAGATTGGATCAGAATTAAAACATGGCTTTTCTGGGGTACATAATACTTTCAAACCAACACAGTGCACAAGACAAAATACATGAGCAGAAAGGATCAACGAGGACCCAATGCTTTAGCCTGGAGCTGTGCTCTAAACTCATTGTATGGATGAACCCTAAAGGAGCATACCTGCACAGATCAATCTGTGAAGAATGAGAAAGATGTTTTCATTTTTCCTTCTTTTTTTTATGTTAGCTCTTGGTATTCAAGAAAACTTCTTACACTACCTGCATACAAGCTTAAGGAACAGACAACTCAGAATCTAAATTCCAACAATAACACATCAAAATATCAAAATATCCAGATTTTGACAAAAGTTTACAAAACATACAAAGAAACAGGAACCAATGGTCCAGGCAAAGAAGAATATTAAAGCATTAGAAGCCATCAATGAGGAGGACCAAACCTGGGACATACTAGATGTGCTGGTTTGAAAGGATGTATGTACCCTAGAAAAGCCATGTTTTAATCCTAATCCCACTTTGTAAAGGCAGCCATTTCTTCTAATCCCTATTCAGTATTGTATGTTTGAAACTGTAATTAGATCATCTCCCTGGAGCTGTGATTTAGTAAAGAGTAGTTGTTAAACTGGATTAGCTGACGGCATGTCTCCAACCATTTGGGTGGGTCTTGATTAGTTTCTGAAGTCCTATAAAAGAGGAAGCATTTTGGAGAATGAGAGTGATTCAGAGAGAGCAGAGCAGAATGACATAGCCATGAAAAGCAGAGTCCACCAGTCAGTGAACTTTAGAGATAAAGAAGGAAAATGCCTCCCCAGGAGCTTCATGAAACAGGAAGCCAGGAAAAGAAGCTAGCAAACGATGCCATGTTCACCATGTGCCCTTCCAGCTAAGAGAGAAGCCCTGACTGTGTTTGCCATGTGCCTTCTCACTTAACAGAGAAACCCTGAACTTCATTAGCCTTCTTGAACCAAAATATCTACCTGGTGCCTTAGATTGGACATTTCTATAGACTTGTTTTAACTGGGACATTATCTTGGCCTTAGAACTGTAAACTAGCAACTTACTAAATTCCCCTTTTTAAAAACTGTTTCTGATATATTGCATTCTGGCAGCTAGCAAACTAGAGCACCAGACAAAGACATTTTTAAAATTATTCTAAATATCCTCAAAGAACTAAAAGATACATGAAAAATAACTAAAGGAAATTAGGAAAACCATACATAAATACAAAGAGAATATTGATAGAGAAATGCTAATGATGAAAAGGAACCAAGCAGAGCTGAAGCCCACACTAACATAAATTTAAAATTCTCTAGATGGTTGTAACAGCAGATTGAAGCTGACAGAAGAAACAATGAGAAAAGTTGAAAATAAGACTATTTAAATCATTAAATCTGATGAGCAAAAAGAAGAAAAGAATAAAGAAAATTGGCAAAGTTTGTAGGACACTATTAAGTGTACCAATATATACATGGTAGGGGTGCCAGAAGGAGAAAAAAAGAGAGATGGGGCAGAAAGAATATTCAGAGAAATAATGGCTGAAAGCTTCCCAAATTTAATGGACAACATGAATATAAACATACAAGGCACTCAACTCCAAACAGGATAAACCCAAATAGACCTACCCTGTCATATATTATAATCAACTGTCTAATGTCAAAGATAAAGAGAATTCTGAAAGCCACAAGAGAAAAGAAACTTGTCACAAACAAAGAAGCCTCAATAAGATTAAGTACCAATTTCTCACCAGAAACCATAAGGCAGTGAGATAGTCTAAAAAGAAAGCTAAAAAAGAAACAAAGCAAGACATCCAAGAATTCTATGTCCAGCAAAGTAGCTTTCAAAAATGAGGGAGAGGGCAGGCCATGGTGGCTCAGCAGGCAGAGTTCTCACCTGCCATGCCAGAGACCTGGGTTCGATTCCCAGAGCCTGCCCAGGCCAAAAAAAAAAGGGAGAACTTCCAGGAAGATGGCAGAATAGAATAGGCTGAGTTCACCCCTGCTCCAAGGAACTACTAAAGAAGTGACAGAGAAACAATCGCGACAGCAGTTCTTGTATGCAAGTGACCTGAGAGAATATTTTACATTATATGGGGAAGTCCTGATGAAAAAGCTGAGAATTGAGAAACAGAGAACAGGGTGAAAGAGTTCATTCAGGACTCCACTGTGGAAAAGAGGACAAGCCTAGTAAAGTGCCTGCCCCTGTAGCTACCTTGGATATCAACACTCTCAGCTCCATAGCCCTCAGCTACATGGCCTGCAGCAGCCTTGGGGAGCCCAGAAGCCAGTAAACTTGCTTTCCTTGCTCACAGAAACCATTAAATTAGTGCACAGAGTCAACGGCTCCCCTTTCCATATGGAGGTCAGGAGCCCTAAGAGTGAACAGACAGGGAGGTGGGGATGAGGAAGCAAGCTGCTCCATGCCCCATGGTAAAACACCCCTGTGCCCCATGCCCAGCACCCCGTAATTGTCACTTTGTACACCTTGTACCCCACCCAGCGTCCCTGTGCCCCATGAGAGCCCAGGTCCCATGGCCCCAGTGCCACACCTTGACCCATGCCCCCCACCCTGAGACCTGCCCTGTGGCCCACCCCTACACCCAAGGTCATTCCAAATAGGAGCCTGGGGCCCACCAGTCCCACTGGGCCCACAAGTGGAATCTCCAGTGAGGATCACATTGCCCACCCCCAGCCCTGGGATTGTGGCTTTTGGCCCACACTGAGACCAGCAGACCTGGCTGGAATTGTACCAGCAGACCTGGCTGGAATTGTACCAGGTATCCATCCAGCTCACCAGCTGTCACAGATGGGAACGGGCAGGATTGAGGGGGAGAGGAGGCCCAAGAGCATCATCTGCTGGGAAGAAACAGAAAGTGCACTATGACACCTATCTGTCTAGCTTGAAACAGATCATCAAGTAGAGTTGCATCCCCTGAATGAGGCCTGAGCCTTGGTTTGGTGGGGAATTACTGATGAACCAAGTGCACAAGGAGACTTTCAATGCAAATGCAAGCAAATACAAAACCTTCCATGTCTGAAGGAAATCAAATTTCAAAATAACCCTATTAGATTATCAAATGGATTTAGAAACAGGGGAGCGCCAAGATGGTGGCTTAGCAAGGTGTGGGATTTAGTTAGTCCTCCAGAAACAGCTACTAAATAGCCAGGAAAACTACAGAACAACTGCTGGAGCCATGTCAGTGACTGGACACACAGCTCACCCCGGTCTGGACCATCTGGACCAGCTGCGAGCCCCCCCAAAACCGTGAGTCCTCCAAGCCATGGTGGCTAGCGCCCCTCCCCCACAGGCTGCTTCCCAGAGGGGAAAGGAAAGAGACTTTACTAGCAGTAGGGGCTGAGCACAACCAAACTCCAATTGTGGAATTAATTAACAAATTCTGACTACTAAAAATAGGCCCCCAGCTCAGCTGAACCTCAAGTAAAAGCAGAAGTCGCTGGTTTTTCCCCCGTGCAGAGGGGGCATGACTAACAGAAAAAGAAAAAAGAAAAAAAACAGGTTTCTTTGGATATGAAAAGGTCCGGGCCCTGCAGGAAAGGAAGGGGCACATAGGACCTGGAGATACACAGAGCAATGTAACAACTGAAGCTCTTGATTGGCAAACCTGAGGAACGGGGTCCTGCTCTGAAAAGGATTTTTATTTTTCTCTTTTGTGGCTGTGTTTCTATGGATTGATTACTCTTTGGATACAGCTGCGAGGCTTCTCGAGCTCCACTGCCCCAGGCATAGGCAGAAACAGGTTTGTTTGAGAACTTCTCTGGAGCCTGTGCCTTCCCCAGGAGAGGAGTGGGGCCCAGCTCAGGTGGAATCCCTCCCTAAAGGAATTCTTACCCCATGGTATGGAAAAGGGAAGTGATTAAAGCCAGCCTACAACCTCTTCTCTGTCTCCACTGTGCCTCCATCAGGGAGAGTCTATTGAAATTAAAGGTACCCCATCACCTTATGCTGGTGGGACCTGCAGGCAGAAAAGCACTGCATATTGGACAGGAGAGCAAAAATGCAGAGTACAGAGACTTCATAGAGACATTTTAATCTACTGGGTCTCACCCTTAGGGAAAACTAATGCAGATGACTCTTTCCTCCTGAGAGGTGACAAGTTTGGTCTGGGAAAATCTGAATGGGGTCTATAATACCTAAGTAGACCCTCCTAAGAGGTGGGGGACAGGCAACATAAGGCAGGGAGAGAAACAAAAAAACAAGAACTGAAAAATTCTGATCTATTAGACAAAACCTAAGCTAGAGGACTAGAATAAGCCAAACTGAATGTCAAAGAACAGATAGACAACAAAGTCATCCAGCAAGAAAATTCTAGGGAAAAAAAAGTGAAAACAATCTCCAGAATAAACTAATTAAGGTAATTAAATGCCTAGATGCCAGCAAAAAAAATAACACATCGTACTAGGAAAATTGAAGAAATGGCCCAGTCAAAGGAACAAACCCAACAGTTCAAACGAGATACAGGAGTTGAAATAATTAATTCAGAATGTTCGTGGAACATGACGAACATCAAAAATCAAATCAATGAATTGAGGGAGGATATAAAGAAGGCAAGGAATGAACAAAAAGAAAAAATTGAAAGACTGGAAAAACAAATCACAGAACTTATGGGAATGAAAGGCACAGTAGAAGAGATGAAAAAACAATGGAAACGTACAATGTCAAATTTCAAGAGGCAGAAGATAAGATTAGTGAACTGGAGGATGGGACATCTGAAATCCAACAAGCAAAAGAAAATATAGGGAAAAGATGGGAAAATATGAGCAGAGACTCAGGGAATTGAATGACAACATGAAGCGCATGAATATACATGTTGTGGTGTGCCAGAAGGAGAAGAGAAGGGAAAAGGAGGAGAAAAACTAATGGAAGAAATTATCACTGACAATTTCCCAACTCTTAAAAAAGACTTAAAATTACAGATCCAAGAAGTGCAGCATGTCCCAAACAGAACAGATCCAAATGAAGTACTCCAAGACACTTATTAATCAGAAATAGACACATCTACCGTAATAGTTGGAGACTTCAATTCCCCACTCTCATCAATGGACAGAACATCTAGACAGAGAATCAATAAAGAAACAGAGAATTTGAATAATACAATAAATAAGCTAGACTTAACAGACATTTATAGAACATTACACCCCACAACAGCAGGATACACCTTTTTCTCAAGTGCTCATGGATCATTCTCGAGGATAGACCATATGCTGGGTCACAAAGCAAGTCTCAATAAATTTAAAAAATTGAAATCATACAAAACACTTTCTCAGATCATAAAGGAATGAAGTTGGAAATCAATAATAGGCAGAGTGCCAGAAAATTCACAAATATGTGGAGGCTCAACAACACACTCTTAAACAACCAGTGGGTCAAGGAAGAAATTACAAGAGAAATCAGTAAATATCTTGAGACAAATGAATATGAAAACACAACATATCAAAACTTATGGGATGCAGCAAAGGCAGTGCTAAGAGGGAAAGTTATTGCCCTAAATGCCTATATCAAAAAAGAAGAAAGGGCAAAAATTGAGGAATTAACTGTCTACTTGGAAGAACTAGAGAAAGAACAGCAAACTAACCCCAAAGCAAGCAAAAGGAAAGAAATAACAATGATTAGAGCAGAAATAAATGAAATTGAGAATATAAAAGCAATTGAGAAAATCAATAAAACCAGAAGCTGGTTCTATGAGAAAATAAGATTGATGGACCCTTAGCAAGATTGAAAAAAGAAGAAGACAGAGGATGCAAATAAATAAGATCAGAAATGGAAGAGGAGACATAACCACTGACCCCACAGAAATAAAGTAATGAGAGGATACTATGAACAACTTTATGCTAATAAATACAACAATGTAGATGAAATGGACAACTTCCTAGAAAGGTATGAACAACCAACTTTGACTCGAGAAGAAATAGACGACCTCAACAAACCAATCACAAGTAAAGAAATTGAATCAGTCATTAAGAAGCTCCCCAAAAAGAAAAGTCCAGGACCAGATGGCTTCACATGTGAATTCTACCAAACATTCCAGAAAGAATTAGTACCAATCCTACTCAAACTCTTCCAAAAAATTGAAGAGGAGGGAAAGCTACCTAATTCATTCTATGAATCCAACATCACCCTCATACCAAAGCCAGACAAAAAGATATTACAAAAAAAGAAAACTACAGACCAATCTCTCTAATGAATATAGGTGCAAAAATCCTCAACAAAATTCTAGCAAATTGAATCCAGCAACACATTGAAAGAATTATGCATCATGACCAAGTAGGATTCATCCCAGGTATGCGAGGATGGTTCAACATAAGAAAATCAATTAATGTAATACACGATATCAACAAATCAAAGCAGAAAAACCACATGATCATCTCGATTGATGCAGAAAAGGCATTTGACAAAATTCAACATCTTTTCCTGTTGAAAACACTTCAAAGCATAGGAATACAAGGGAACTTCCTTAAAATAATAAAGGGAATATATGAAAAACCCCCAGCTAATATCATCCTCAATGGGGAAAAACTGAAAACTTTCCCCTAAGATCAGGAACAAGACAAGGATGTCCACGATCACCACTGTTATTCAACATTGTGTTGGAAGTTCTAGCCAGAGCAATTAGACAAGAAAAATAAATACAAGGCATCCAAATTGGAAAGGAAGAAGTAAAACTCTCACTGTTTGCCAATGATACAATACTATATGTCAAAAACCCTGAAAAATCCACAGCAAAACTACTAGAGCTAATAAATGAGTATAGCAAAGTGGCAGGGTACAAGATCAACACTCAAAAATCTGTAGTGTTTCTATACACTAGTAATGAACAATCTGAGGGGGAAATCAAGAAACGAATTCCATTTACAATTGCATCCAAAAGAATAAAATATTTAGGAATAAATTTAAACTAAATAGACAAAAGACCTATACAAAGAAAACTACAAGAAATTGTTAAAAGAAATCACAGAAGACCTAAATAGATGGAAGGACATACCGTGTTCATGGATTGGAAGACTACATATAGTTAAGATGTCACTTCTACCTAAATTGATTTACAGATTCAATGTAATACCAATTAAAATCCCAATAGCTTACTTTTCAGAAACAGAAAAACCAATAAGCAAATTTATCTGGAAGGGCAGGGTGCCCTGAATAGCTAAAAGTATCCTGAGGAAAAAAAGATGAAGTTGGAGGTCTCATGCTGCCTGACTTTAAGGCATATTATGAAGCTACAGTGGTCAAAACAGCATGGTACTGGCATAAAGATAGATATATTGACCAATGGAGTTGAATCAAGTGTTCAGATATAGACCCTCTCATCTATGGACAATTGATCTTTGATAAGGCAGTCAAGCCAACTCACCTGGGACAGAACAGTCTCTTCAATAAATGGTGCCTAGAGAACTGGCTATCCATATGCAAAAGAATGAAAGAGGACCCATATCTCACACCCTATACAAAAGTTAACTCAAAATGGATCAAAGACCTAAACATTAGGTCTAAGACCATAAAACAGTTAGAAGAAAATGTAGGGAAATATCTTATAAATCTTATACTTGGAGGTGGTTTTATAGACCTTACACCCAAAGCAAGAGCACTGAAGAAAGAAA
>PVIY010035094.1:0-26612 GCA_004026745.1 Myrmecophaga tridactyla
TACAGGTAGGCTAAGCTTTTCCTCTACATACATAAGCTTCACTAGAGTAAACCTCAAGACCAAGGGCTTGTCCTATTGACTTGGGTGTCTCTAATGTTTGCCACAATATCATGGGTTTTCCTGGTGGTAAAGGTTAATAGTTCCATAATTTTTCTCCCATCTCTCAAGGAAGTTTGCCGATACTTTTTGATTATCTGCTTTGCTTTTGAAAATATATGTATTCTTATTTTCCCCTCTCTCCCTAAAAAGTCAGCTCACTATATGTACAGCTTTGTACTTGCTTTTTTCACTTAACGATATATTGTAGAGATCTGTCTGTACAGTCAGAGCTTTCTCATCCTTTTTTACAGCTTCTAAGAGCCCATTATGTAGATATACCACCGTTTATATAGTGAGTCCCTGTTGCTGGACTTTTGCGATGGCATATATAACCTAGTATATAACTTGAGGATAAATGGCCGAAAATGGGATTTCTGGGCATATCAGTCAAGAGTCAGATCATGTACCATCTGCAGGACACAGACAGCATTAGGGACTTTGAGAAACACAGTCCAAATTAGGGACTTTGAGAAAGTTTAATAAAGAGACTTTTTACAAAGCTATGGACAGTGTTTAGAGAATGAAAGAGAACTGTACCCAAGATCACCATTAGTAGGAAACATTGCACCCCAAGGCTTGAAGAGGCAAAGGGAGAGCGTGGTTATAAGAAGCCAGAGGGTAAGTGTGTAAATAGGGCTGTCTTCAGTAGAGGAAGTGGCCAGCAGGGAAGACCCAGGGAAATGAAGACCCCCTCTTTACTCCCCTCCCATTCTCCACTCTCCTGCCAGGACCATCTGTTGACTGAACCCAGTCAGAAGCCAGGAGGGAAGGGGGCCTGTTGATGTTAATATAGTTTGTGTTGGTCAGCGCACAAGGAGCCGGTGGAAATGGACAGAGAGAGTCAGCACGCCGGTCAAGGCAAAAGCGGGTGTACTTTTGAGATATATTAGGAATTCCCTTTCATAGGGGGATGTGCAGTTTTCATATCCACCAACAATGGGCAAGAGTCTGTTTCCCACAGTCACCTAGAGAGGCTCTCTAGGTGTCACACTCTCGGATTTTTGCCAGTCTGATAGATGAGAAAAAAATGGTACGTCCACGTAGTTTTAATTTGTGTTTTTCTGATGCTGAGTGAGATTGAGCATCTCTTCCTATGTTTAAGAGCCACTTATATATTTTTTCTGTGTATCGTCTACTTGTATCTTTTGTCCCCATGCAGGGGCAAGGAGGTTGTGGGTTTCTTTATTATCGACTTCTAGAGTTCTTGAAGGATTGGGGAGATTAGCTTTTTGTGATAAGAGCTGCAAATATTTTTTCCACATTGCCATTTGTCTTTTGACGTTGCTTATGATGGTTTTTTTTTGTCAGGCATACATTTTTTTATATAGTAAAATGGATCATGAATACATCAGTTTTTTCCTTTTATGTCTCTTGATTTTGGGTAGGGAAAAAAGCTTTTTCTTCTAATACTTCTATGGCTTCTTTTTTTTTAATACATAAAATTGCTCTATGTTTGCATTTCTCTTGTGGATGTGATGTAAAGTATGCATTCAACTTCTTTTCAGACGGCTTCCTAGAATTCCCATTACTAGTCTGTCCATTTCTCTTATTGACTGATATGCTGCCTTTATCGTATGCTAAATACCTATATGTCTTTGGGTCTGTTTGGGGACTTCCTGTCCATTCGGTTGTGTATTCAGTCTGTTCGTATTCCAGTACCACACTGTGTCAGTCACCGAGGCTTTAGAGTTTATTTAATATATAGGATGGATAGTTCCCCCTTGTGGCTCTTTCTATCTAGCATTTTCTTGAATGCTCTTGTTTGTTTATTTTTTCATATATACTTTAGAATCAGCTTGTCTAGCTTTAGAAGAAAAATGTTGGTTTTTATTGGAATTTGTTAAATTTAAAAAACTAATATAGAAAAAAATTTATATCTGTATGATGGTCAGACTTCTCCAAGAACAAAATACGTCTTTCTGTTGGTTCGTGTCTGCTTTCACATCACTAGTGAGTTTTTTCATATAGTTTTTGAACAATTCTTCTGTTTATTTGGGGGTGTTCTTGTCAATAGTAAATGGATTTTTCTCTATATTTTCTTACTGGTTGTTTGTATGTAGGATTTATTTTATAACTTGCTTCCTTTCTTTAGTTGTTTACTTGAGTTGTTAGGTATAATAGCTTTTCAGTTACTATCTTGGGTTCCCTAGATATATAATTATTTGCAAATAGTAATCAACTTCCCTTTTACTTTCTAGTTTTTCTAACTTTAATTTCTTTTTCTTGTCTATTACCACTAAGATGGTGTTAAAAAATATTGATTCCAGTTTCTTATCTTTTAGAGAAAATGCCTGCCCATTATATATGTTGGTTGCTTTTGGCTGGAAAAATATATTTGCACATATACATTTAAAAAAATAATTTTTAGCATCCAATTTTTAGAGTCATTTTTTTTAAGCAGGAATGTTAGATTTTGTTAAAGGTCTTTTTTTTTTTTTTTTTTTTACCAAATATGGAGATGCTTATATAGCTTTTGTCCTTAGATCTTTTAATCTGATAAATTATATTATTATATTTACTAAAATTGTGCCATTTTTATTTAGGGAGGTTGTATAATTATGTTGAAATGACTACTCTAAATTTTCTTCCACTTTTCCTTCAAGATGTTTAGGGAATTTTACACTTGGCAAAGGGAAATATAAAGTTTTCTGAGTCTCAATGTAATTGAATCATGTAAAAAATATATACAGCTTGAAAACTCCTGATGCACATTTAAACATTATTTTTAATGATATTACTAAGTGCCAAATGCCTTTTTAAACACTTTCTGAGCTTAAGCCCATTGTATGTATACAGTGCATCTTTAGGTAGAGCCTCTGTCCAAATTAAAAAATATGTTTCCTTCCATAGGTGAATAAACCACGGCCAACACATTTGAAGTGTATAGTTTGCAGAATAAAAAAAATTCAAAGGAACCTTAAAATAGCAGTTATGTTTATTTTTCTGTTATACACAAACTTACATTATTCAAACTTGATATTTTAAAAAGGAAAAAACCGGCAACAGCAATGCATAGGAATTGCAATGAATCCCTCATTTCTTTCACTTAACTCATTAAGCAGACTAACAAATTAAGCTGGAAGAGGAAGCACTTCCACAATGAAATTGGCCTTTACTTGTCTGTTTTCCGTAGCACATTCTTTAGGGGCAATTGAATTCTTGTGGTTGAGTAAGTCAGACCAGAACTACTGAACTTAAAAGTGACTTCTCTGTTCCATGCAGCTTATGATGCAATGAATGGGATAGTGAACCAGGTGAGGGAAAACTGGGTTTTACTTCCAATTTGACCATTAACTTGTGCAGCTGTGGATAAGTTTCTTAATTCTCTGAGCTTTTGATGCCTCACGTGATGACATTTGCCACCCGGAAACCTATGAAACCAGTCCTGGTTTTTCTTCCTTTGTGCTCTGTGCTCACCGGCATAAGCAAAATGGAAGGGCCAAAATACACGGGGTGGGGGGGTACCAGCTGGTCCCCTTACTTACACCTGGAAAATGAGATTATTATTGCGTCTCGCATGAGTTCATTGCTCCATGGAAAAGCATAACATGTAACTACAGCGAGTCCATGTCAGAAGTTCCTGAGCGTAACTAGCAATTTTTTCTCCCAACATTTTTTTCCCTCAAAAGATGTGTTTTCAGAAGGTTGTTTCCTTTGTCAGAAATTAGTCATGCTATCTAGTACTGCAAAATATGTTTCTTGCCCTTCCTATTTTCCTTTTCTTTCCTTCTTGCAAAAATTATGCCAAAAATTGGAACATTTGTTGTTGGTTTTTCTATCTAGACTTGAGGGTAACTTAATTGTTTGCCTGGAGGTTGCTTCAGCATCTGAAATTAATACTTTGCCCAAAAGTAATGACTTCCTTACATGCTGATTCCATTTAGATTATCCTGGTATTTCTGCCCACGCATCCATCCCCACACAGTGCACACACAACACACACACACACACACACACAATTTGTGCATGCACACTATTCACCTAAGAATCCTTTAGAGTGTCATAGTAACTATATCTAAGAAAAAATAGTCACAAATATAGAAGAGTGCTGACCCAAGAGCCACCCTGATTCCAAAAAATTTGTTTGCAGATTTCCTGCTATGCATAAGGCAAATGTAAAAATGCCTTCTCATTTTTAGTATATTTTTCCACCTTCCAGTTGTATTAATATTGTGGCTTTCTGCGGTTTAAAATTTATAAGTTTAGTAACACAAGCCAGCTCTTTCTTTATAATATGGTGTGAGGTGCTTTGATGATGTAAAAAAAGAAGGTATTCAGTGAATTAATGATTCGTCACTCATACATGTTTGCAGTATTGGTAGTACAAATCTTTCCATTTCAGAACTCCCTTTTTAAAATAACCATTTTAAATAATAAGTTATTTGGAATGATGCTACTTGACTTTAAATTATTTTAGTTAAAATGGATTAATACACCAGTAAAGTCATATAATTTATAACTTCAGACCCACCCTGTTCAGTGTTGGGGCCTGTTAGGGGGTTCCAGAAGTATAGAGTTTACAGAAAATGTGCCCACAGTCAGTGCTTAATAAATGTTTGCTAAATGAATGCATGAAGATGAACATATGAATGAATGAATCAAATCATTACTGAATCATTGAATCAATGGTTGGGTGAGTTACTATGGCTTAGAATGTGAATGAAGCGTAACCTCGGCTAGCAGTTAAAAAGAAAAATCATCAAGGCCAGCTGTTAAGCCATGAATGTAAGTGAAATACGGAGAAATATAGATTATTAGATTGCCTTCTCTTTACAGCCTTCTCGACATGACAAAAGTCCTGAATTTGTGATAGCATTGACAAATCTAGTACCTCTCAGCCCTAACTTTCTCATTCCTCCGTCTGAGGCACTGAGTCATTGCAAGGCTGGGATCGTAAGGCAGTTTAAGGACACAGATGAAATTTCATAGGTAATGTGAAGATGACTTGTGGTCACTGCTAATAGAAATCCTGTGAGCTCTATCAGAGAAATAACATTTTTTATGCAACTTTCTACGAGTATTTCAAACTGAAGGTCAAGTTTAAAGAAAGAATTTTGTATGGTTTGGTCTGACTGTGGATCGGCCTTGGACGTGTTGCTTTCTCCTAGATTGTTAATGTTTGGAATGATAGAGATCAGGCAAGAAATCACTTTGGAGTCAGAAGGGGCAAGTTGAGAAATTAGATTTTTGTCTGGGACTTTGTTGTGCATTTCCCAGAATCGAATTTCCCTGGTTTTAGGAGTCTTTAGTTATATTCATATACAAATCTGAATTAAAAGTGAAAAATTGAGTTGGTTGTCCCAATACACCAAATCTACACAGTCCCAGACTTTTCAGTGAACCACCCCCCCCCCACCAATTCACTTGTTAATCAGTTGTTAGAAACCTGAAAGGCTTATCCCATAGAACTAATGTTAGTGATGTTTCTGGTTCCCACAAAAGATGTAGAAGAGTGCCTTTCTGTTTCCACAAGCTGTATGCGGTCTTGTCATGAGATAAGTCCAGAAACTGAGAGTAAAATCTTGAAAACTTTGATATCAATCTGACAAGAGTTTTAAATACAATTTTATTGAGATACATTCACACACTATATAATCTGTTCAAAGAATACAATCATTGGCACACAGTATCATTGCAAAAGTGTGCATTCAGCACCACAGTCAATTTTAGAACATTTTCATTACTCCAAAAAAAAAGAAGTAAAAAAAACCACACACACAAAACATCCTATACCCCTTATCTGCTGCCCCCGTTATTTTTGTTTTTTTTTTTTAACAGTTTTATTCACACACCATACAAACCAACCTAAGTGTACAATCAATGGCTGTTGGTATAATTACATAATTGGCAGAGTAATTTTAAGTCTGCTAAATCCAGTGACTTCCTAAAATCGAAACTTATAGTTTATATGTCTGGTGTTTATTTTTCTAGTAATGCGTTTTTATTTATTTTACAAATTATCAGTCTGGGACAGTCGAGTAATTAAGAAGAAAAAACTTCACCGTAGGTTTTTTTTCAGCAACACTTATATCGTGCTAAAGCCTAAGAAGAAATTCTTCCGCTGTGCTTTTAGTTAAATGAAACAGGAAAATAGTAACATTAAGTGAAAACAGTCATTTATTATGAATGTGGATGTCTGGGGAAATGTGAGCTTAATTAGGAGAAAGACAAATAAATAGATGGGGATTTCTTTGCAGATTCTGTGTACTTTTAGCTGATGTTGAGCCAGGGGGGGAAAAAAGAGATATTGAGGGTGACTGAGCAGGAATTTGAAAGAGAGGGGTCAGGGAGGAGAATTGTGTGTGTAAGAAAAATTTGCCTTATTAAAAATAAAGTATGGGGCGGGCCACGGTGGCTCAGCGGCAAGAACGCTTGCCTGCCATGCCAGAGGACCTGGGTTCGGTTCCCGGTGCCTGCCCATGTAAAAAATAATAATAATAATAAAAATAAAAATAAAATAAAGTATGGCAGGATATTCATTGAGCCACTGACCCGGTCATCCTTGGGGGGTGGGGCTACAGAAGCCTTTGCTTCTTCAATGCCCATGTCTTTTTTAACTTCTTAGAGCAAATGTGTAACTGTTATCAGAAGATGATCAGAAGATGGGGGGAAATGAATATTTTGGTACTGGAAGAAAAAAAAAAATCTTGGACTCAAGGTATTGACCGAAATGGAGTTCACCAAGCAGCAAAATACAAAGCAAAAAAGAGAAAGTGTGGGCAGTACCAGGGGACCTGAAGGTTTTCATGCCACCCCCAGGTGGCGCCGCTGATCCCCTGCAGCTTGGCTGCTGGGCACCCTACTGGTTGGGGGCCGGGCTGCATGGGATACACCCGGAATGGGGAAAACCCACATTCAGCATGGAGCATTTGTGGGTCACGTGCTCGTATTGTGGTGAAGGCTGCTGGGCAGATGTCAGGTAGCCATGGTTGGTGAATAATTTTGGTTCATTAGCTCAATCTAATTCTTAGCGCATGAGAGATCACCTTTATTTCCCAGCCATACTTTCATTTCTCATATTAGTGAGAGAGTTGATTGTAAAGAAGGGGAAGGAGAGGTAGCGTTTGTTGAGTGTCTGCTTGTGTGTCAGGCACTGTGCTAAGCTGCCGACAAACATCATTTCACCTGCTCGCGTGGAGAACTGTTTAAAGTAGATAACCTTCAAGATGAAGAAACCGAACCTTAGAAAGGCTGGATTACTTGCTTATGGTCATGAAGCCACTAAGGGATGGAGTTGGAGTCTATCTCTGCCCTGCCTGAATCTCAAATTTATGACTTGTGTACTGCACCTCACTGCTTTCCAATAATGTCCGTCACTCATTATTAAACAGCCCTTACCGCGCTTCTGTTGTAGAAAAGGCCCTCAGCGTAGGCACCCACTGGCTTAGTTCTCAAAAATGTGTCATCGTCTGTGGACAAAAGATGTATATGTACACAGACATGAAAAGCTAAATAAGAATATGGCTTAACCTTCCCGACATGAAAAAAGGTAGAATATTGTGTGTGTAAAATTTGCCTTATTAAAAATAAAGTCTGGTAGGATACCAGATACCCCTAAAGAGTAGGAAGAAGATCAAAGGTGATGGTGGAGTTATACAGAGAAGGTAGAGTTTAACAAATGAGTATGATTGCTGGATCATTATAGTGATATTTCTTTTAGTCTCCAGTATCTTAGAGCAGCTAGGAGTAAAAATCTAAACTTGTGGAATTGTAACCCATGCCAAACTCTGAAATCTGTTCTACAGCTATTTGTTGTGCTGTGCCTTGAAATTTGTTGCTTTCTTGTATATGTGTTATTTTTCACAAAAAAAGAAAAAAAAGTGATGATAAAAAAGTATTTATTCCTTCTAGCCTCCAATGTTTTGGAGCAGCTAGAAGGAAAAATCGGAGAGGATCGTGTGGTAGCCCGTGACAAACTCTGGGAGCTGTCCTGTAACTACTTGCTGAAGAGTGCTTTGAAAACTATTGTTTTTTTGCTTCGTATACATGTTACAGTACATAATTTAAAAAGCTTTCTTTAAAAAAAATATGGCTTAAATAATACAGAGTGAAAAGATAATGCTCAGTGTCCCCATAAATGCTAATATGAGAAGTATGTTGTCTCTGATTTTTCTGCGGGGTCTCAGCGCTGCCCCCGAGTCTCTCCTTTGTGGATACATGTGCATCTGTCCTTTGTAGACCCAAGGTTCATTCACCATGAAGTGGTTGCTGGCTCCCTAAGTCAAAGGATTTGGTTTAAACATGTTGACAAAGTGCTTTAGATTCCTTAAGTGTTAGAAAAAACTTAAGAGAATTTGGCGAGGGGCCAATCTGCCAAGTATTTTGCAGCTACCCAAGGATAGAATTTGAAATTGAAGCTAATTTTGGAGAATGGGTTTGCTCAGAAGACTCATTTGTAACAGTATTGGTGCCTGTCAGAAAAGCAAATGGATTAGACATACAAGGGTGTTTTCTTCCTTTTCCTATTCTGCTGCCTTGAGAAATACTCACTGCTTTTAACTCTTTCATGTCTTTGATCTTGTATTATATAAATTGCAGTAATGCATTATTTAGAAGAGTTTGGCATTGGGCTTTTTAAGTAAGTGATTGCCTTACATTACAGATTTTGCGAGCAGTTTTGCATATACTGTTTTACACCTTGCTTATTTAAATTAAATGATGTATTCAGGGCCTCTTTCCATTGAGATCAGCATTATCATGTTTAATACCTGCACAGTGTTTCATTGTATGCTTTTACCATCATTGATTTTAGCAGTCAGAACTGTATATATGTAAAATAATATATGTACAAGAATACAGGGACCCTCCTTAAATTTTGTACCATAGGCTCCTTGCTGCCTCATCCTGGTCCTGTCCCTACAATGAGGTTTAGTATCACTAAAGAAATTGGTAACACTTGGCTTATTTTCAGTTTTCCCTATTAGATTATTTTCCTATTACATTATTTTATAACTGCACAGTTCTTTCTCAAGGAAAACTAGAATTGGAAGAGCCACTCAATAGCAAGCATTCCCTCATATTTTTATTGCCAAACTACCCTTCTCCCACCCTTACCCCCACACTCTCACAGCGTCCAAAAATACTTTAGGCTGTTGGGTAATAATTACAAAGGAGGAAAGTAAGAGTTTTAGGGAAACAATGCATGATTTGGATGTGCATTAATATTTACAGCATCGATTGTTTAAAAATACCTTGCCCTCTGCTGGAGGAGCAGGAAAATAAAAACAAAGCTGTACTTTCCCATATAAGTCATGCTTTTTACAAAAGAAAACCATTTATCAGTTCTGCCTTTTATCTATTTGACATACCAAGACATTTGTTTAAATTGTCTGAGGCTGGAAACGAAATGTTTTGGATGGGGTTGGTGGGGTATTGAGGTCACCTTAACTGAGACAAATAATGCCAAGAGATATTATATATAATAGAAGATTTCAGGCACGGATGTAGAAAGGACACGATAGGGCTGTTTCTTAGTGTCAGAACTCTGCTCTGTGACTGTAAATACTTCTGTGAGCCAGGAGTTGCCGGGACAACAGTCCTATTAATGAAGAATAAACCTCATTTATTATCAGTGCTGAAGGATTACTGTTTTTTTTTTTTTTATAAAATGTGCTTAGCAGTTTAACACTGACATTCCCAGTCTACCTACTCTCCTTTCCAGTTTGCGAAACGATTTAGCCCTATTCAATAAGCCTACCTCCTTTCTCTGCCAATGAACGTGGAATCATTGAAGAAAAAAAATCAGTAAACTGTAGGGGCAGTAAAAATAATAATTTATAATAATTACCTAATATAAAGTTATTGCCCTTTTGATGCATGCGTTGGCAATTAACTGTGACTTGGTTGGTATTTGAGCAGGCCAGAGTCTTTAAATTAACTTGTCTTTATGATTTAATGGAGTATCGCCAGCATATTTTTAAAGTAAGTGGAGTGTGACATGACTGCTTCCACCCTCTAGTCAGACTGTAAATTTAGCCTCCATTTGATTGTGCACATCCTGGTGGCATCAGAAAAGGCAGCCATTGGGGTGCACGGGTGGTTTGGTGGTAGAATGCTCGCCTGCCACGCGGGAGACCCGGGTTCGATTCCCAGACCATGCACCACTCCCCCCCCCCTCAAAGAAAAGCAAAAGAAAACAAGACAGCTGTGCCTGTGTTGTAGGCTTTCTGAAAACCTCTCGTTTGTAGAGCCAGAGAGCCATGTTATGGGGTGCGGTGGTCAAAAAGATGGGGAACCAGCAGCATGCCTGTTGGCTCCTGTACTGAAGGATAACTTGTACTCAGAAAGAATACATTCCCTTCTCTTTTTCTGAGAACGCTCCTTATCTTTGTCAAGCTCACCAAATGGGAAAACTTACCTTTACATCTGCAGACTGATGATTTCTATAGTCCATTCCTTTCCAGATAAGATGTTTGTTGTCTATCCCACACCATTAGCACCTTATCATTTATTACTCAAATTCACTAATTACTCTATGTGTTTACATCTGGCTTCCCTGATTTATAGCTGGTAGCACCTAGGCACATAATAGGTACTCAGAAAATACCTTCAAAAAATTGTTTTTTGCCATTTTAACCTCTTTTAAGTGTGCAGTTCTGTGGCTTTACATTTACAATGTTATGCTACTGTCACAACTTTTTTTTTTGTATGCTGTATGGCTGGGTCACGTTTCATTATATGTCTGTGTGAGTATCCCTTATTGCAGCACCATTTGTTGAATTTTTGTTTGTTTGTTTGTTTTTTGGGAAGTGCATGGAGTGGGAATTGAACCTGGGTCTCCCGCATGGCCTGTGAGAATTCTACCACTGAACTATCCTTCCACACCCATCACAACTTTCTCATCAACCGAAAACAGATACTCGGCACCCATTAAACTGTTACTCCCCATATCCAACTCCCCACAGCTCCTGGAAATCTCTGATCTACTTTCTCATTCTGTGAATTAGCTTATTCTTGATATTTTATATAAGTGAGATCATGTGATAGTTGTCTTTTTGTGTCTGATTTATTTCATTTAGCATAATGTCAAAAAATACTTGATTGTGAAATTGAAGAGTAAGCTTTTATTTTACTCAGTTGTGTCTTTTTTAGTAAAGTTTTTTTTTCTGATAGTAATAATGTTTGATGTAGAAAAGCTTGGCAATAAATGCATGAAAAAGCGAACAAAAGCCACTTACAATTCCACTATTCAGAGCTAACTACCATTGATAAGGCATATTTATTTCATAAGGACATTTTTTCTTTTAATTTATTTATTAATTAAAAAAATTTAACAACAAACGAACAAAAACATTAACATATGGTGATTCCATTCTACATATATAATCAGCAATTCACAATATCATCACATAGTTGCATATTCATCATTTCTTAGAACATTTGCATCAATTCAGAAAAAGAAATAAAAAGACAACAGAAAAAGAAATAAAATGAAAACAGAGAAAAAAAAAGATTATACATACCATACCCCTTACCCCTCACTTTCATTGATCACTAGCATTTCAAGCTAAATTTATTTTAACATTTGTTCCTCCTCTTATTTTTTATTCCATATGTTCTACTCATCTGTTGACAAGGTAGATAAAAGGAGCATCAGACACAAGGTTTTCACAATCACACAGTCACAATGTGAAAGCTATATCATTATTCAATCATCCTCAAGAAACATGGCTACTGGAACACAGCTCTACATTTTCAGGCAGTTCCCTCCACCCTCTCCATTACATCTCCAACAACAAGGTGATATCTACTTAATGCTTAAGAATAACCTCCAGGATAACCTCTTGACTCTGTTTGGAATCTCTTAGCCATTGACACTTTGTCTCATTTCATTCTTCCTCATAAGAACATTTTTTAACATCTAAAATACCATCTGTTGAAGTCCTGAAATGCAGAGGGACCAGCCTCTCTAGAACATCAACTAATTCCATCCCTCTATCCCATATTATCGACAGCCCCTTCCCACATGAAAATGTTAGAATGGGCACAGCCTAAATGCCCCTAAAGAATGGGAGAAAGATCAAAGGTGATGGGGGAATTATACAGAGAAGGTCGGGTTTAGCAAACAAGTATGATTGTTGAATCATTACGTTGATATTTTGTTTAGTCTCCAGTATCTTAGAGGAACTAGAAGAAAAAATCCAAAATGTCATATCAAACTCTGAAATCTATTCTACAACTAATTGTTGTGATGTGCTTTGAAATTTATTGCTTTTTTGTATATATGTTATTTTTCACAAAAAAGAAAACATTTCTTCTAGCCTCTAATATTTTGGAGCAGCTGGAAAGAAAAATCTGAAATAGTGGAATGGTAACCCATAACAAACTCTGAAATCTGTCCTGTAGCTGCTTGTTGAAGTGTACTTTGAAAATCATTGCTATTTTTCTTTTTCTTTGTTATGGTTAACAGAAAAAAAAAAAGACTCAAGCTTTTCTACATCAAACATTATTACTATCAGAAAAAAAAACTTTACTAAAAAAGACATTACTGAGTAAAATGAAAGTTTACTCTTTAATTTCACAAACAAGTATTTTCTGACACTATAGCTAAATATGATGACCAGACTTTTAAATATTGATTTAAACATTAAGGCTATAAAAAACATTTTGGAAAAATATTGGAATTTTGAACAGGGGCTGGGTATTATGTGGCTTGAGGTTAGGAGAAGTCCACCATCAGGGCAACGCTTTCTCCTCGAAGACTGTGGCATTGGTGCTGGCTGGCTGGCAGGGGGCCTTGAGCGGCAGGTCCTTGGGTTTTCCATCGCCTGGCAAAACACAGAGCAGGGTCTTCTTTCTCTTCTGGGCTCTGTTGACTTCTGCTTTTGAGATTGTCTTTCATTCAACTTAAGATTTGTCTTTACTTTTTTTGTTTTTTTTTATTACATGGGCAGGCACCGGGAATCGAACCCGGGTCCTCTGGCATGGCAGGCGAGCATTCTTGCCTGCTGAGCCACCATGGCCCACCCTCTGTTGACTTCTAGCTTCGCCTCCTCCGTCTGGTTTTCACTCTTGGTCTGAATTTCCTTCTGCTTATAAAAGACTCCCAGGATGTGGATTGACACCCAGCCTGACTCAGTTGGCCACACCTTAGCTGAAGTGACAGCGTCAGGAGATCCTGTTTACAAACAGGTTCACACCCACAGAGCCTGGGTGTGTGATGGGATGTGTGATACCCTTTTATGGGGCTTGTGGTTCCATCCCAGCAGGGCCTTCAGTGTAGGGATGAGTGATTCCTCCGTCTGCAGGTCCCAGGCTGAGCGCTGGCAGGGCACAGGCAGCGCAGGTGAGATATTTTGAGAGCTAAGCTAAGTGTGGGTGCCGGCCATGGCTCAGGCAGAGTCATCCTTTTCTCTTGCTGTGACAACTCCAGATTCAACCACACGTAGCAGCCTATCTGATTGCCTATTTCTTAAATTTTAGCTTTAGACTGAGTGACTGACGAAACAGATTTTTGCCCGTGTGCTGGATTGAATCTGTTAGGTACCTCCAGAAAAGCCTGTGCTCTTTTAATCCATCCCTGTGTGGGTAGACCTCTTGTGGGTAGGACCTCTTGATTAGGTCATATCCATGGAGATGTGACCCAGCCCATTCAAGATGGATCTTAATCCCCTTGCTGGGTCCTTTATGAGGAGATCAAAAGCAGAGACATTTTGGAGAGAGCGCAGAGAATGAAATGCCCCAGGAGAAAGAAGCAAGGACTCCCAGAAGCCCAGAGACATTTTGGAGAGGAGGGCCAGCTGACATCACCACATGCCTTCCCGTGTGACAGATCAACCCCAGATGCCAGCAGCCCTTTCTCAGAGAAGGTATCACCCTCTTAATGCCTTAGAACTTTGAATTTGTAACCTAATAAATCCCCTTGGCAGAAAAGCCATACCATTTCTGGTATATTGCATTATGGCAGCTTTAACAAACCGAAAGCCCCCAAAGTAGTTTTAGGACAAGTAGATGTAAAGTTTCTTTGTGAATGGTATTTCTGGCTTGCTCGTTTGTGGCCTTTTCTGAAGGGACTTTGGGACGAGAGAGGGTGGTTTCCCAAACCTATCATGCAAAATAGGCAAAAGTCCGTGGGAACTACAGAAGTCATAGCAAAAAAACATTCCTTACTTGTATGTTTTATTCTTGGCAGTGACGGCATATGGGGAGTTTGGGGAGTTGTTTAATCAGCCCCCCACCAATCTTCATAAGTACTTCCAAGTATCCGCAGATAAACATGATAAAAATAATAATAATAATCACAAAGAATAAAATCTTATATAGTGAGGATAAAAATATCTTTAAAGGACTTTCTATTTTTAATAAACAAGCAGTCTAAGTAAAACCAGATTGCTTACCAAATAGTCTTTTAGTGACCCTCCCATCATTACAGACCCACCATCCTTTCCACCAGATAACTGCCCCTAAGCCCCTCCTACATAGATGTTTACACCACCATCCACCCACCCACCATCTCCCATACACAGATCAAAAAGCAGGTCATGGGGAGATGCTTCTGTCACCAAGAAGATGCAGTGGGGTGGGAGTTTCATAACGCTGGTTGGAAAGTAAGATTTTGCTCTTTAAAAAAAAAGTGGAGGGGTGGGGAATAGCAGAACTTGGGAGGATATACAGTAATTATAGCTTTTCCATCTATTAGTTTAAAAACATGACATTTGTTGGATTTACTATTAAATAACTTGCACTCAGTTCAAATCTTGATTGGGCTGTTTCATTCATTCCTCCACCTGCTGAGCAGCTCTTAAGCACCTGCTGAGTGCCAGGCAATGGGTAGAGTGGAAACTGGGGTCTGAAGAGGGAGGTGAGAATTGGAAATAGATCCTTGGAGAATGGAAGAGACAGTGGTCTAGGAACCATTTAGAGTGTGAAATACTATTGAAGACTTCGGAGAACCTCTCATTTCAGGGGCAAAGTGTATAGTTTCCTATGCTACCATTTTTGATTCACTGCGTGATTGGTGTTGCTTGAAATCGGGCATCAGGGAAGAGGCAAGTGCCTGGAGAAGCCATCTCTAGCCTCTGTTTTTGCAGATGGTCATTCTCTACCGCTGCCGCCCCCTGACTGTTGTTCTGTGGGTACTCACCACTCATGCCGGTTCCTAGCCTTATTTTCTGCCAAGTGGCCGAGAGCACAGCGAGTGGAATCCTTATCAAAGGATAAATAATTATAAGTCATCTCTTGTCTGCAGAGCACCACACTAGTCTCAGCGAGGCTGCAGAAGAATAGAATGGGTGATCCTTACTCTTTAGGGACTTGGGTTGTCATTGGGAAAAATAGGAAAGACACTGGACCCACAAGGTTAGGGAGAGGTGATAGATGGGGCTCTGCTCCGAGATGTTTTCCCCAAACCTTGGGGAATTCTCTAACCTTGCCAGGTCTTCATTTCTTGTTCATAGAGGTGATAGAGCTGTGTGAGGCAGGCTCTCAGTATATGGAATGGGTTGAATTGTGTCCCTCAGAAAGATATGTAGAAGTCCAACCCTCCTGGTACCTTTGGGAAAAGGGTCTTTGAAGAGGTAATCAACTTCAGAAGAGGTCATCTTAAATTAGGATGTGCCCTGATCCAATAAGACAGATTTCCTTATAAAAGAAGAGTCTGGGACAGACGCAGAGAGGAGATGACTATGTGAAGATGGAAACACGCGGGGTCGGGGGGGATGGCGGTGGCAAGAAGGAGGCAAAAGCTCTAGGAAAGCCAAGGAATGTCAGCAGCCCACCAGAAGCTCGCCGAGGCCAGGAAGCGTCCTCTCCAGAGGGAGCAGGCCCTGTAGATACCTTGATTTTGGACTCCTGTCCCCAGAAGTGGTAGAGAATAAATTTATGTGTTTTTTGTTTGTTTTTGCATGCTCAAGCTCCGGAACTCAAACCTGGGTCTCCAGCATGGCAGGTGAGAAGTCTGCCTGCTGAGCCACCATCGCCCGCCCAGATTTATGTTGTTTTAAGCCACCTGGTTTGTGGTATTTTATTATGGCAGCTCTAGGAAACGGACAGTAAATGAGTGTATTTCCATTCCCAGGGCTCTTTCCAGCAGTGTCCTGGGGTCCTTGGAAGACTGTCCCCACTGGAGCAAACGGTACCTGCAGGGGAGCTGTGGACCTAATGCTGGAAGATGAGGGTCTAATCGCACAGGGCATTGGAGGCCCGGCAAAATTCTGGACTTTGTCCAAACCCCTTATAAGAAATGAAAGCCCTTGTAGTGATTATAAGACAAGAAGTGTCCAAGCACTCACTGTGAGTGTGCGTATGTGTGTGTGTGTGTGATGTTCTTTCCTTGACCTGCAACGTCTGCTCCCAAATACCATTAGTACATTTTTATGCAGGGGCCTCATTTTCTTTCCTTTCATCCTCCTTTTATGACCTCTCCTTACCACCACTGCCCTATGCTCAGCCCAGAGAGAAAGTGCTTGTGCGGCCGCTTTGTAAATACTCCGGGGAAGTGATAATTCCTGTGACTGGTTTAGCTCATGCCCATTCGTCTTACATTGGGCAAGTGTTCATGAACTAAGAAGTCAGTCTTGCTGACATTTTTCCAAAAATCCCCACATTATTTAGATCTCATAATCTATTGTTCTCTCACTTTTTTTTTGTCTCGTTCATATGGTGTGTATTTTTATTTTATTTATTCATTGTGAAATATAACATATATACAAAAAGGTGACAAATTTCAAAGTACATTTTAACAAGTAGTGATAGAACAAATTTCAAAGTATGGTAGAGATTGCAGTTCTACAATTTCAGGTGTTTCCTTTTAGCTGCTGTAAGATACTGGAGATTAAAAATAAATATCAAATACAATGATCCAGTAGTCAGACTCATTTGTTTAATCCTATCTTCTCTGATACAACCCCTCCTTCTCCTTTGACCCTTCTCCCAATCTTTAGGGATATTTGGGCAATGACCATTCTAACTTCCTCATATGGAAAAGGGGTGTCGACATTATGGGGTGGGGAATGGAACTGGTTGATACTCTTGGAGAGACTAGGAATCATCTAGAGGTTATAGGTTTCTGAAAAATAAATTTAGGTTCTTGTTCACTTTTGCCAAACTTTCCCCTCTTCTGTTCTTCTCTCTACCCTAACATAATAAAAAGAATACCAGGAAAGGAATCTGGAGTTCAGGAAGCCTTGCCTCAGCTTTGCAAGTAATTGTATGTATATGGCACTTTGGGAAAATAACTTCATTTTCTTTTCCAGTCCTTTATCTCATCACCTGGAAAAAGGAGTAGAATGCAGTGGGTCCTTCCTGCGAATGTTTTGGGTGTGTGGTCCTTCAGGGGTGCACTCTAGACTGTTCTTTTAATTCCCAGCTGCTAATGAAAATGAGATAAAAATGAGAGAGAAAATATATTAAATATCACTTAGATGAGTGGTTTCCAGAGTTTGGAGACCAGATCAGCAGTTGAGAACTTTTTAGAAATATAAGTTCTTGGGCCTCCCCAGACCTACTAATTCGAAACTCTAGGAGTGAGGGTCAGCAGTCTGGTGTCACAAGCTCCCCAGGTGATTCTGATGCATGCTCAAATTTGAGAACCACCAGTTTAAAACTTCTACTTGTGGCTTAATACATCAACCCAGATGTCTTTCCTAATCTGACTTTAAGGGGCCAGAACTTACGTTTGTGTCTACAAACTTCAGAATCTTCAATCTTGTGTTAATCAAAATTATGAATGGGTGAAATTTGTCATTGACATCCTGTCACCTCTTTTTTTCTGACTTTTGCCTAGCTTACTTTTACCTACCAGATTCCTCCTTACTTTTTTTTAACGTTTTTGTTGACAAATCTTCACACACATGCAGTCCATACAGTGTGTACAACCAGTGACTCAAAGCATCATCACATAGTTGTGTATTCATCACCATGATCATTTGTAGAACATTTGCATCACTCCAGGAAGAGAAGTAAAAAGAAAAATCTCATACATCCCATACCCCTTACCCCTCCCTCTCAATGACCACTTGAGTTCCGTCTACCCAATTTTTTTTTTACCCCTTATCCCACTTATTATTTATTTATTTTTATCCATATTTTTTACTCATCTGTCCATGCCCTGTGTGCCAGTTTGAAAAGGTTTATGTTCCCTAGAAAAGCCATGTTTTAATCCTAATCCCATTTTGTGGGAGCAACAATTTCTTCTAATCCCTATTCAGCACTATAGGTTGGAAATGTAATTGAGTTATCTCCAAGGAGATGTGACTCAATGAATTGTGGGTGTTAAACTTTATTAGATAGAGACATATCCACCCATTCTATTCATTCAAAAGTCCAGAGAGACTTTTGGAGATGAAGAAGGAAAACTTCTCCCAGGGAGCTGAAGAGGAAGCTAGCAGATGATGCCATGTTCGCCATGTGCCCTTCTAGCCAAGAGAGAAACCCTGACTGTGTTTGCCATGTGCCTTTCCACTTGAGAGAAACCCTGAACTTCACTGGCTTTCTGGAATCAAGGTATCTTTCCTTGGATGCCTTAGATTGGACATTTCTATAGACTTGTTTTTAATTGGGACATTTCCATGGCCTAAAAACTGTTAACTTGCAACTTATTAAATTCCAGTTTTTTAAAGCTATTCCATTTCTGGTATATTGCATTCTGGCAGCTAGCAAACTAGAACATCCTGGATAAAAGGAGCAACAGACACAAGGTTCTCACAATCACACAGTCACATTGTAAACATTATATCTTTGTACAATTGTCTTCAAGACTCAAGGCTACTGGAACACAGCTCAACAGTTTCAGGGACTTCCCTCCAGCCACTCCAATACACCATAAACTAAGAAGGGATATCTATATAATGTGTAAGAATAACCTCCAGGATAACCTCTCAACTCTGAAATTTCTCAGCCACTGAAACTTTATTTTGTCTCATTTCTCTCTCCCCGTTTTTGGTCAAGGTTTTCTCAATCTCTTGATGCCCGGTCCCGCCTCAGCCTGGGATTTCTGTCCCACGTTGCCAGGGAGTCATGTCCCATGTAGGAGGGAGGGCAGTGAGTTCACCTGCTGAGTTGTCAGCCATCCGCTTTTTTTTTTTTGCATGAGCAGGCACTGGGAATCGAACCTGGGTCTCTGGCATGGCATACTTCTGCTTTCTGCTGTAGGACCATAGAACAAATTGTTCCACCAACCTGTCTATCAAAGAACCACAGTTGTTGGATGATAAATGATATGAGTTCCAACAAATGGCTCTGCCTTGTCTTTTACCCAAACTATCCCTTTCCTCTCTACACACGGGTATATGTTTACACACCCGCAATGGTCACTCCAACTCTGAGCCCTCACACTTGCTCAGCAAAAACGCTCAATTATTTGTCGTTATTGAAAAACCCCTACGTTTGGCTTTTTCTTTCACAGTGTTTTGGACTGCCTGAGTGAGCCACATTCACCCCTTCATGTTATCAGACTCAGCAGGCTCGGTAAAACTGCTTGTCAATAGGATGCTGTCTCATGAGGGACTTACGGAGATTTCCAGAAGCAAAAAGAAGGTGGAAAATTTCAGTGGCTGAGAAATTTCAAACAGCCAAGAGGTTGTCCTGAGGTTATTCTCATGCATTATATCAATATCCCGTTTTTAGTTTATGGTGTATTAGAGTGGCTAGAGGGAAGTACCTGAAAATGTTGAGCTGTGTTCCAGTAGCTTTGATTCTTGAAGATGATTTTATAACGATATAACTTGTACAGTGTGACTGTGTGATTGTGTAAACCATGTGTCTGATGCTCCTTTTATCCAGGGTATGGACAGATTAATAAAAAAAATGGATTAAAAATAAATAAATAATAGGGGGGATAGGGGGTAAAATAAATCGAGTACAGTGAAATACTAGTGGTCAATGAGAGGGAGGGGCAAGGGGTATGGCACGTATGACTTTTTTCTTTTTATTTCTTTTTTCTGGAGTGATGCAAATGTTCTAAAAAATGATCATGGTGATGAATACACAACTATGTGATGATATTGTGAGCCATTGATTGTACACTATGTATGGAATATATGCGTGTGAAGATTTGTCAATAAAAATATGTTTTTAAATGTTTAAAAAAAAAAGCAGGTGGATCAGAGTATCTCAAAGTTGGAATGAAAGTCCTTTGAAACGTGAACTGGTGAGGTTAAAACTGAGCATAGTTTAGCGTCTGCTAATTATGCCCTGAGTTCCAGGGTGCTGGAAGGAGATGCAAACAGTTGCATTGTCGTAAAGGTTTGCCCATACAAGCAAAGTGAAAAGGAGAATTGGAGATGTTATCTAAGCATTCAGTCATTCTCTGCCACCAACCAATCCCTATTTGTTGTGTGAAAGGCCATTTGGGGAAAGAGGCTAATTAATGAAATTGGCCATCTTTGCTAATCAGATCCATCAGAGAATTGCTCTGCCAGCAACAAGCTAAATTTGTTACCAGGGAAAGTAAAAAAGGCTAATGATAGTGTTAATCTTGGGATAACTACAAAAATATTGTTGATGCCACCTCTGAGCTGCAATTTTAACTGCAGAAGTCAGACATTCCCAAATTACTGTTCCCATAGCAACCATAATTCAGTCAACTCTGCAGGGTTTGTCATAGATGAGGACAATAGCTCCACATTATTGTTGCTGGGAGAAGTGCAGTTATTTTATTTATATCCAAACTGTGGGAAGTTGTGTATTATAGTCTTCTCTTTGGAAGTGTGGTCATTAGAGACGGGCAGAAGTCCTTCAGAACCACTGAAAATACATGTTTTGATGCATGGATTGAGCTGCACATTCGTGAGATCACAGTGGCCTCCAAGACACTGAAATTGGAAAACGTATTCCTCCCTAAGGAATATCCAGATTTTGAGATTTTTGTGCAATAAGGTCCCAGCAATCAGGCTACCAGGAAAAAGGAGATGATGGTGTGCCCCAAAATGACTTTGAGAAAAATATATGCTCTGTTTTATTTTGCTAAAGCTGCCAAAATGCAGTATACCAGAAATGAGTTGGCTTTTATAAAGGGAATTTATTAAGTTACAAGTTTACCATTCTAAGGCCACAAAAATGTCCAAACTAAAGCATCCAGAGAAAGATACCTTGACTCAAAGGAGACTGATGTTGTCCAGAACACTCTGTCAGCTGGGAAGTCACGTGGCTGTTGGCTACTGGTCTTTTGGCTTCTGGTTCAAACAGCTTCTCTGGGAGCATTTTCTTTCTACATCTCCAAACGTCTTTGTCTGTGTCGGCTCTGAGCTTTTTCCAAAAATGGTTCCTTCTTAAAGGACTCCAAGAAGTGGCTTAAGACCTACCTTGAATGGGTGGAGACACGTCTCCACAGAAGCCACCTAATCAAAAGGTCCCACCCACATTTGGGTAGGTCACATCTCCATGGAAACAACCTAATCAAAAGGTCCCACCCTAATAGGTCTTCCCCCCACAAGATTGGATTAGGGAAAAGAATCTGGCTTTTCTGGGGTGCATAACAGTTTCAAACCAGCACGTGCTCATTCAAGCATTCATGAGACTATCATGATGCCTGTGATGACTGAATTTGTGATTCCATTATAAATGTTCCACAAATCTTGCTTTGATTTCAAGCATTTCCTTCTAAGCAAAAAAGAAAATCACTGGAAGAGAACTAATGAGAAAAGTTAGATATAAGATTAAGGTGTTCAAAAGGAATGTCAATAGTGCAAGGTGTTGAAAATAGATGGGAATTAATATTTTAAAACTTTAACTTATGTGTGAGGCTAAAGCAAAAACTGTTTATTTGGTACAAAGTTTATATTTTGACTAGTGCATTTCCTAATATAAGTTATGTGGACAGCTTAATCGAACACCGTAGTACTTGAAACCTTGAGTGGGGCATGAGATTTTGTAGGTTTGTCCAGAGTGATGCCCTTATAAATCCCAGAGTGATTTGAACAGTGAATAAAAAAAGTATTTGCAAAGTCCCCTTGGGGAATGCTGAGAAAGGGGGAAAATTCAACTTCCCCAAGTGGAGAATTCTTGATATTCTCACAAGCAGTGGGGACAACCAAAGCAATGGGCTGTGCCCCCAGTCTTGGAGTTTGTTCATTTGAAACTTAACCCCACAAAGGATAGGTTAAACCTACTTAAAATTAGGCCTAAGAGTCATCCCCAAGAGAACCTCTTTTGTTGCTCAGAAGTAGCCTCTCTCTCAGCCAATACGACAACAAACTCCCTGCCCTCCCCCTTCTACATGGGACATGACTCCCAGGGGTGTGGACCTTCCTGGCAACATGGGACAGAAATCCTAGAATGAGCTGGAGCTCAGAATCAAGGGATTGAGAAAACCTGCTCGACCAAAAGGGGGAAGAGCAAAATGAAACAAAATAAATTGTCAATGGCTGAGAGATTTCAAACAGAGTCAAGAGGTTATCCTGGAGGTTATTCTTATGCATTAAATAGATATCACCTGTTTAGTTAAGATGTGATGGAGAGGCTGGAGGAAATTGCCCAAAAACGTAGAGCTGTGCTCCAGTAGCCATGTTTCTTGAAGATGATTGTTTAATGATATAACTTTCGCAATGTGACTGTGTGATTATGAAAACTTTGTGTCTAATGCTCCTTTTTTCTACCTTATGGACAGATGAGTAAAACATATGGATTAAAAATTTAAAAATAATAGGGGAAACAAATGTTAAAATAAATTTAGTAGATTGAAATGCTGGTGATCAATGAAAGGGAGGGGTAAGGGGTATGGTATGTATGAATTTTTTTCTGTTGTCTTTTTATTTCTTTTTCTGAATTGATGCAAATGTTCTAAGAAATGATCATGATGATGAATATGCAACTATGTGATGATATGTGATTATATAACAAGAACGGAATGATCATATGGTAAGAATGTTTGTGTTTGTATGTGGTTATGTATCATAAATAAAAAAGATTTAAAAAAAAGATTAAGGTGTTCATTTCAGAAAATATTTTGGAAAATTTTTCAAATACCCAAAATGATAATGAAGTAGAATGACAAAAACTAATCATTTCTCAATTAGTTAGCACATTTACCTTTCCAGCCCAGAAAATTATCTGATATTGATACTGGATTTGAAATTAACCTAATCGTATCATTGCTACTCTAGGTTTCTGGTTTTGAAAATGTATTAAGCTGGTTCTTTTATCAAAAACAAGTGGCATCCAAGATGGCAGAGAGAAAGAAATGCTCCCAAAACAGATGTAAAACTTACATGGAGAAAATGAAAGATGAAATCAGTATGCTCACAAGAATATAAACTTATGTGAGGACTCTTATAGAAATGGATATAGGTTTCTTAAAGATGACCAAGTAAACTGAGTCACAGAACTTTTTCCTCCCCCGAAAAAAAGCGATAAAAAAAAAATCACTAATAGTATCCAGACAAAAAAGCCATAACATAAAGCAGTGTTTCCACAACCGATGGCTGAGTAGCTTTTGGCTTCTAATTCTGCCCTCCTTCCCCACCCCCTTGAAGACATACCTCAGAGGAAATGAAATCAAGAAAGGAAAGTATGAAGCAGCAGTAGGAAACCATGAAGCTGTCTCCCCTTGTAGATGTAATCTTCAGTTGTAGGTTCTGAATTGGGGAAATGATCTGAAGTCTGAGGGTTATCATCTCCTCAGAATGGTTTGTGTCCCAAGAAGGTGGAGTGATACTTGGCGTAGAACATTGAACAGATTCCCAGGAGAATGAGCAGCGCCCAGGTACTCAAGGACTTATGCATATCACCTAAGGTGAGCTCTCCTTTTCCCTCTAAATACATAGAGCACAGTGTATTTAACCCTTAAACTGGTGCTTGAAAGAGAGAATAAACTGGTCTCCAATTCTAATTGCTTTATCAGAGCAATTAGAATATCTGGACAGAGCTGCTCCAGCAGAGCCAGATGGAAAGAATCAGCATGGCAACTGCAAATTGTATGTCAGAAAGGAACAGGGCATATGAAGGACTGGCTCAGGATCACCCGTGAAGAAAATAAAGCTCAAGGAACAGAAATGAATTCCTCACGATGGCTTAATGAGAATAAAACATTTTTAAAATAGCTTAAAGACAAAGCGATGAAACAGTAGGAATGAGATGAAAAGGGAAATTCAAAGTCTCATGAAGTAAGTCAAGAAAAAAGGTTATTTCAGAAATGATATATAAATTAGAAATGTTAAATTATAGAAGAGATCCTGTTGAAAATTAATTACTAACAATGGAGAAACATCTTTTCAGTCACAGTGAACACAGACAAAAGACAAGGCAATTAAAGACAGAGAATCTAAAAGATATGAAAACATGCAAACATTATACAATATTAGGATAATAATTGGAGTCCCTGAATAGAGAATCTAACAAATGGAACAGAAGACATACTGAAAGATACAAGAAAATTTCCCAGAAATTATAAAAGGACCAATATCCAGAAAGTGTAATATGGAATGCTCAAAACCCAGACATATCTTAGTTTGCTGTCACATGTTAAGGATAAAGAAATAATTCTTCAGATATCAAACCAGAAGAAAAGCCCATTTCTTACAAAGGGTGAAAAATCAAGCTGACTTCCCACTTTTTTCACTGAAGACTTTAGCACCGTGCTATCTGGAAGTGGAGAAAGAGACCCAAGGATATTATAATATCCTGCCAAGGTGATGTTAAAATATAGAAACGACAGGGAGACGTACCTAAACCTGAAAGGACTAAAGCAACTATGAGACCTTAGAGTCCAGCCAGTAAAAAAAAAATATATATATATATCAAAATAACTCCGAATTGGTGAAACCACAGTTGAATGACTGAAACTAAGTTTGTTTAAATATGGAACTGATACTAAACAAGTATGGGGATTAATATTAAATCTAGAATATAGATGCTATCAATTGGGCAAAATAAAAATAATAACTAAAAAGTATGTAAGGTGGGGCCCCAGAGGTGGAAGTGAGTACGTGTGTCCTTGTCTTTAGCAGCAAGGAGTCCATCAGTGTTGTCTGCATATAACATGGCATTTAAAATGTCACGTTGTAATTACAAACGTAATTATTTCAATCTGTTAATATGGTAGCATCTTTGTTTTTTAATCTTAGAATGATCATTTAGGACATGATTACTCCATTGCAGAAACTTTTATCTGAAGGTTAATTCTTACTCATCCCTCTGCACTGTCCACTCATACCTAAAATTTGTACTTTATCTTCAACTTTATCCTGAAGGGTGGCCGCAGTGGTGTTCATTTAATGTTGATAATATTGATTGTTGCCAGGTTGCGAGGAGCTTTTTAATTTTAATCTTTATAACCTTCTGCATTTAAAAGTTTTTTTAATCGGTATACCTTGTTTTATAAAAGCCAAGTGTGATTTTTCTTTAAAACTAGAAACGACGCTTCAAAAGTGGTTGATTCTGATGTGACTGTGTGATTGTGAAAACCTTGTGTCTGATGCTCCTTTTATCTACCTTGTCAACAGATGAGTAGAACATATGGAATAAAAATAAATAACAGGGGGAACAAATGTTAAAATAAATTTAGTTTGAAATGCTAGTGATCGATGAAAGGGAGGGGTAAGGGGTATGGTATGTATAAATTTTTTTTCTGTTTTTGCTTTATTTCTTTTTCTGAATAGATGCAAATGTTCCAAGAAATGATCATGATGATGAATATGCAACTATGCGATGATATTGTGAATCACCGATTATATATGTAGAACGGAATGATCAAAAGAGGAATGTTTGCATTTGTTAAGTGTTTTTTGGTATTTAAAAAAATAAAATAAAATAAAAAATTAAAAAATGGTTGATTCTGGATGATAATATCTGAAATCATGTTCTTCTTGGTACTTTTATGTAATTTTTTTTTTTAATTAAAGAATGAATGAGTTAGTTAAGAGTGGGTCCAAGGAGAGGAGCGGGGCTGTGACAGCAGGTGTTTGAGAGTATTCTTTCCTGCACAGCCCCTTTGGTGGAGGTGAGCCCAGGTGGGGCCCCTCCCACCCAGGTCCGCCTGCCTAAAGGCGCTGAAATCTCCTCCCGCTGCGTCTTAATGAGCAGTGGTAGAAGCCCCGTACCCTAGGTGAGCTTGTCTTCACGGGGGTGGGGTGGCGTAAGGGACAGACCTCTTGCCTCTGAGAGTGCGTAGGTTGGATTTGGGAAAAATGACAGAGTACAGGAGAGAGAACGTTTGAAAACAGCTGCACTTTGGGGCTCAAACATGTAACCTGCCGTCTTTTCTCTCTTTGTTCTCAGGCAGAAATGGTGCACAGCGCTTTCCAGGCCCAGCGGGCTTTCCTTCTGATGGCTTCCCAGTACCAGCAACCCCAGGAGGTAAGAGGGGAGGCTGCCTGGGGCGTGGGCCGTAAGCTATAAAACCAGCGGGTGGCAGAACTCTTTACTGGGAGAGACCGAGCACGTGTAGGGTTATGATATGGAACATTTCTTCTGTTATCACGGTCTTAATAGGTAGGTTTTTTTTTTAAAAAAAAATGTATACCAGCTGCCAAAAAGGAATGCAAGCAAGATGTGTTTTCTCACTACTACCATGCCATTATGACCAAATTAATACTGTAGTGATTGACACTAACTTTTTTCTGGAGGGTGGGATGGGGTGC
>PVIY010035095.1:0-26622 GCA_004026745.1 Myrmecophaga tridactyla
GAAATTTGAACATCAGTTTCACGTCTTTTGCCCACTTTTCTATTGAGATATTGGTCTTTTTCTTATATATTTGTAGAAGTTCTTTATATATTAGGGAAATTAACACTTTATGTGATATGAGTTGGAAATAAAATTTTCCCAGTTTGCCTTTTGCCTTTGTCTTAATTTATGTGAGTTTTTCTATGCAGACTTAAAAAAAAAAACTGAAAATCTAATATCAGCATTTTCTTTTATGGGTCCCAAGTATTGTGTGACAGTTTAAAAGGCTTCCCTCATATGAGATTATTTTCTTCAATCACTCTTTTTTTCACATCTAAATCTTTTATCCATCTGGAATTCATTTTGGTTCAAGATGTGAAGTCTAGTTTCAACGTAATTCTTTTTTCTAGGTGGCTACCTCTTTGTCCCAGCAGCATTTATTGGATACTCCCATCTTTTCTCCATTGACATGAAAAGCCACCCAGGAGATTCTTAGGAAGAATGCAATGGGTGTGAGCTTCGATTGAGGTAAGCAGTGTTTCCTCTTTGTGAAACCTCCTAGGAGGTGGCAGCAACTTCAAATATGCTGCTGAGAGCTGCAAACAAGTCAAACCTGTGACTTGCTCAAAGTCCACATCCAATAAATGCACATATAATATCACCAAATTGTAGCTTGAGAGTCTGTGAGCACGTGATTCTTATACAGCCCTTTCACCACATGCATTCTAATAATGTAAAAGCATGGAAGGGAATAGTCACAGATTTTTGGTTGTTTGCTTTGCAGACTTACTCCATCAACATGTGACTAAGACCAGACCATAATACTTGCAAATCATTTTGAACTATGGAGAAGAAAAGTGCGATTGCAATCTTCATATACTGTAGTTTAGATTTCAAGCATATTATTATGACATCAGCATTCTAGACTTAATGGAGTTCTGTTTAAATCAGTATAAAATCATCCATCTCAGCTCAACCAGTAATGAAACTGGGCCACTGGGCGTGGCTATGAGGGCTGAATTTGGGGGGATGGGGTAGAACTTTTCACAATTGGTGATATGAGACCATTAGAACCAGTTCACCTGCCTACGAGGATGTTTTTTAAACTAGGTCACTCATCTATTATTCAATGGTAATTACATCAATAATGATGAAACTAACATACTTCTAAAATCCTACTCTACCTTTTTTTTTGCCTTTAAATATTTTATTTCCTAAATGTCCAAACCATATAATTTCATGTTTACCAAAGCATTGCATACTAGTGATGGTATAAACTATATTGTACAAAACTTAGGCACCATAGATAATAGTTAAGAGCATGAGTTTTAGAGTCCGAAATAAAGGAATAAAGGATTAGAAAAGGATTCTGTCATGAGCTGCCAGTGTTAAGGGCTAAAAGGGCCCTGCTCTACTTTTGAAATAAGCTCTGAATCGTCAAAACTTAATTATGAGAAATGCAATTTGATTTTTAAAGCTATTTGGCTGTTTTCATTAATGCAAAGACCACATGGCATAATGGTTAGGAGTTTTGTTCAAGAGGCAGACAGGGCAAGTTACTCTGGACTCTTCACTTTTTTATCTGAATGACTTTGAGCAAAGTACCTAACATCTGTAAACCTTAATTTCCTCATATGTACAACAATTATAATAATAGTACCTACTGTTATAGGGGTGAGTAAGAAAATCCATTTAAAGCACTTAGTTTCCCCCCTTATTTGATTGATAAAAATTAAAAAGTTTAATAATGTTTATTTTGCTGAGAGTATGGTGGAGACAGGGCAGCTCATACATTGCTTTGGGGGAGTGAAAATTGTTACAACATCCATAAAAAAACATTTTGGCAATATCTGTCAAAATTACAGATGCACATATGCACTTTTGACCATAATTCTTCTTGTTAAAACGTATTTAATAGATGTACTTGTAAATAAGCAAATTGATATGTGTATGCAGATATTTATTTCACCATTGTTAGAATGTAAACAACCAAAATCTCCATCTCTATCGGGCTTTAAAAAAATTATAGTAGTTATTGGTTAAAAGAAAAATCATGCGGAAAGGACAGGATTCCCATATGCCCCCCACATGCAAACACAGTTTTCCCTATTATTAACATTTTGCATTAGTGTGGAACCTTGGTTACAATTGATGAAATAATATTATAATAATTATATTATTAACTATAGGCCGTAGTTTACATTTGGGTTCACTTTTTGTGTTGTATAGTTCTCTGTGGTTGTTTTCATTCTTACATATATACAATCTAAAATTTCCTCATTTTTAATCACTTTAAAATGTACAATTCAGTGGTGTTAATTACATTCACAATGATGTGCTATTGCTACCAGCATCCATCAACAAAACTTTTCCAATATTCCAAATAGAAGCTCTGTACCAATTAAGCATTAATTCCCCACTCCCACTTCATCCCTGTTAGACTGTAATCTAGTGTCTGACTATGATTTGCTTGGTTTAATTATATTGTACAGGTGAGATTATGCAATATTTGTCCTTTTGTGTCTGGTTTACTTTACTCAATATTATGTCTTCAAAGCTCATCTGTATTATAACATGCATCAGAACTTCATTCTTTTTGATGACTGAATAATATTCTATTGTATGTTTATACCATGTTTTGTTTATCCATTCGTGTATTGATGGACAACTGGACTGCTTCTACCTTTTGGCAATTGGGAATAATGCCACTGTGAACTGTGGTATGCAAATATCTGTTTGAGTCCCTGCTTTCAATTATTTTGGAGATATATATTGTGTTAGTTAGATTCAGTTGTCAACTTGGCCAGGTGAGCATACCTAGTTTTGTTGCTGCGGACATAAGCCAATGGTACGTGAACCTCATTTGTTGCTAATTACATCTGCAGTCGGCTAGGAGTCGTGTCTGCTGCAATGAGTGACGTTTGACTTAATTGGCTGGTGCTTAAAGGAGAGAATGCAATGTAGCACAGCCTAAGCAGCTCAGCATACCTCATCTCAGCACTAGCAGCTCAGCCCAGGCCTTTGGAGATGGAGAAAGAAGTCACCCCTGGGAAAGTTGTTGGAACCCAGGGGCCTGGAGAGAAGACCAGCAGAGACCATCCTGTGCCTTCCACGTAAGAAAGAGCCTCAGTGGAAAGTTAGCTGCCTTTCCTCTGAAGAACCAACAGAATAAATCCCCTTTTATTAAAAGCCAATCGGTCTCTGGTGTGTTGCATTCCGGCAGCTAGCAAACTAGAACAGATATATATGTACAGGTGGGATATATCAAAAAGTCAAACTGTCTTCCACAGTGGGTGCACCACTTTACATTCCCACGGGCAATGTATGAGGGTTCCTGTTGCTGCACATCCTAGTAACACTTGTTATTTTCCCTTTTTTTTTTTTAATAGTAGCCCTTCTGGTGGGTAAGAAATGGAATCATATTATGATTGTGATTTGCATTTCCCTAAGGACTAATGATGTTGTGGTTATTCATGTGCTTATTGGCCATTTGGAAATTCAAATACTTTGCTTGTTTTTTTCTTTATGAGAGATGGTGTGGGTTTACAGAAAAATTATGCATAAATATGGGATTCCTATATACTGCCCTATTATTAATACCTTGCACTGATATAGAATATTTGTTACAATTGATTATAGCATATTTTTATAATTATACTATTAACTATAGTCCATGGTTTAATTTAGGGCTGTGTCATGTAGTGCCATGATTTTTATTTTTAATTTTTATTCTGTTACCATATATGTAATCTAAAATTTCCTTTTTTAATTGCATTCAGATATATTTCAGTGCTGTTAATTGCATTCACAATGTTGTGCTACTGTTACCACCATCCATAACTGAGACATTACCATCATCCCATGTAGGAACCCTGTACATTTTAAGCCTTTAGTTCCCACTCGCTATCCCCAACCTGTCCCCTGGCAACCTATATTCTAGATTCTGACTCTATGAGTTTAATTATGTCAAGTCACTGATTTCAAACAGTAATTGTCCTTTTGTGTCTGGCTTCTTTCACTCAACATCATGTCTTCAAGGTTCATCCATGTTGTTGCACCAGGACTTCATTTCTATGGCTGAATAATATTCCATTCATGTGTTGATGGACACTTGGATTGCCTCCACCTTTTGTGTACATACCCTATTTTGTTTGTACCGTATTTTGTTTATCTACTCATTGTTTGATGGACACTTGGGTTGCTGTCATCTTTTGGCAATTGTAAATAATGCTGCCATGAACATCAGCGTGCAAATACCTGTTCTAATCCCTGCTCTCAATTCTTTTGGGTATACACCTAGTAGTGGGGTTGCCAGATTAGATAGTAAATCTTTACTTAGCTTTCTGAGGAACTGCCAAGCTGTGTTCCACAGCGGCTGCACCATTTTACATTGCCACCAGCAATGAATGAGTGTTCCTATTTCTCTGTATCCTCTTCAACACTTAGTTTCCGTTTTTTAAACAGTGGCCATTCTAATGGGTTTGAAATGATATCTCATTGTGGTTTTGATTTGCAATTCCCTGATGGCTAATGATGTTGAGCATGTTTTCAGTGCTTTCTGACTATTTGTATGTCGTCTTTGAGCAGGTGTCTATTAAAGTCTTTGGCCCATTAAAAAAAATATTTTTATTGACAAATCTTCACACACATACATACCATATATGATGTACAATCAGTAGCTTGCAATATCATCACATAGTTGTGTACTCATCACCATGATCATTTTGAGAAAATTTGCATCACTCCTGAAAAAGAAATAAAAAGAAAAAGGGCATATATCCCATACCTCTTACCCCTCCCTCTCATTGACCACTGATATTTCCTTTTACCCAATTTATTTTACCCCTTATACTCCCTATTATTTATTTATTACCTATATTTTTTTACTTATCTGTCCATACCCTGGATAAAAGCAGCATTAGATACAAGATTTTCACAATGGCACAGTCTCATTGTAAAAGTTATATCATTATACAGTTGTCTCCAAGAATCAAGGCTACGGGAACACAGCTCAAAGGTTTCAGGGACTTCCCTCCAGCCACTGCAATACACCATAAACTAAAAGGGGTATCTACATAATGCATAAGAATAACCTCCAGGATAACCTCTCGGCTCTGTTTGAAATCTCTCAGCCACTATAACTTTATTTTGTCTCATTTCTCTTTTCCCTCTTTGGTTAAAAAAGGCTTTCTCAATCCCATGATGCCGTGTGCCTGCCAATCCCTGGAAGTTCTGTCTCACGTGGGGGTGGGAGTGGGGGCGGTGCACAGTGAGTTCACCTGACAAGTTGACTTAGAGAGAGACTTTTGCACTTTTTTTGATTAGGTTGTCTGTCTTTTTGTTGTCAAGTTGAAGGATTTCTTTATTTACCCTGGATACTAAATCTTTATCAGATATGGTTTCCAAATATTTTCTCCCATTGTATAGATTGTCTTTTTAGTTTCATGATGAGGTCCTTGGAGGCATAAAAGTTTTTAATTTTGAGGAGGTCCCATTTATCTATTTTTTTCTTTTGTCACTTGTGCTTTGGGTAAAGTCTAAGAAACTACTGCCTAACACAGAGTTGTGAAGTTGCTTCCCTACATTTCCTTCAAGGAGTTTGATAATTCTGGCTCTTATATTTACGTCTTTGATCCAATTTGAGTTGATTTTTTGTAAAAGGTGTAGGTAGAGATCCACTTTCTTTCTTTTACAAGTGGAGATCCAGTTTTGCCAGCACCATTTGTTGAAGAAACTATTCTTTCCCCAAAAGTGGTCTTTGCCCCCTTGTCAAAAATCAGTTGGCTATAAATGTGAGGGCTGATTTCTGAGCTCTCAACTCAATTCCATTGGATTATAACTGTCCTTGTGTCAGCACCATGCAGTTTTGATTACTGTGACTTTGAAATAAATTTGAAGATCGGGAAAGTGTGAGTTCTCCAACTTCATTTCACTCTATTATATCATAATTGATCCATATAAGGCACCTCACTTATTTTCCTTTTAATCCTCACTCCTATTCTGTTCCCCACCCAAATAGACCACCATTCCAATGTATTTAATAATTTTTTTTGGCTTGTTTGTATTCATGTAGCGTTTGTTGTTTGATTTGCATGTATTTTAACTTACATAAATACTGTCATATTATACAGCTCATTCTGTGTTTTACTTTTATCTTTCAGCACTTTAACTTTTTATTTTGAAATAATTTCTAACTTACAGGACAGTTGCAAAAATAATACTAAACCCATACAGAGAGCTCCAACATTCCTCCACCCATCTCCCCACCCCCAGATACCCAGATCCATCAATGTTTAACATTTTGTCAATTTGCCACATTATTCTTTTCTTCCCCTCTCTCTTTCTTCCTTCCTCTCTATTCACCTATTAATCATCTCTCTTCTAATTGCCTGTCTATTTTCTGAACATTTGAGAGTAATTTGTAAACATCATCACCACTTTATCTTTTTAACTTTTTTTTATTAGAGAAGTGTAAGTTTACAGAAAAATCATGCAGAAAATACAGAGTTCCCCTCTATCACCCCTCTTGTGAACACCTTGCATTAGTGTGGTACATTTGTTACAATTGATGAAAGACTGTTATTATAACTATACCATTAACTATAGTCCAATGTTTACATAAGAGCTCCCTGTTTGTGTTGTACAGTTCTGGTTTTTTTTTTAATTTTATTCTAGTAACATATATACAATGTAAAATTTCCCCTTTATTTATTTATTTTTTGGCTTGGGCAGGCATCAGGAATCGAACCCGGGTCTCCGGCATCCCCTTTATTTTTAAGACCTATCCATGTTGTCATGTGCACATCTAGTCCATCATCCCCTGCCTGCTCCTGAGCAGCCTGCAGTGAGCACCCACCACACTTGGCCCCTCTGCTTCCCCAGTGATGTGTAACCTCAGGGTCTCTAACTTCCTATCACCAAAAACAGCACTGCCATCAACAGCCTTATGCATGTCCCATTAAGGCCCGTGTTGGGCTCTCTTTTGGTGTCTCCTCACCTGTACGGTGTCTCTAGGTGCATTAGAAAAGCTCCTCTTCTTCCTTCTTGGGAGGATGCAGCCTCACAGAAGACTTGGCCTGGGGAGCATACTGGGTTTTGGACCCCGCTCACCTTCTCAGAGCCTTGTTCAGGGCATGGCCTGCACAGCCATAGGAGGGGGCCCTGCAGACAAAGCAAAATTCCCCTTTCACTTATATATATATTTTTGTATGATGTATGGTGGGGATCACATTTCATTCTTTTTCATGCAATCCCCTTATTGCAACACTATTGGTTGAATTTTTGTTTGGTTGGTTTTTCATTTATTTGTTTGGGAAGTTCATGGTTCGGGAATTGAACCCGGGTCTCCCATATGGCAGGTGAGAATTCTACCACTGAACTACCCTCATTTCCCTATTTAGTGGATATTTATCATTCCTTCTTTTTAGTTACTATCCCAGGAAGGGTCAACCTGCTTATCACCCTCTTCTTGAAACAGTCTTTCTGGTTCGTGATCCACATTCTCCTTCTGGTAGGTCTTAGGACTTTCTTTCCCTGCCTTCTTTCAAATTCATCTTTTTTTCCTTGGCCTTTAAATAATACACCTCCTCAAGGCTCTCTCCTAGGTCCTCTTCTCTATTCATCTTCTACTCTCCATTCCCAGCAATCACACTTTCCCCACGAAATTATCATCTATATACCAATGACACCTGTTAACATCTTAAGCACAGACCACTTCTCTAAGGATCAGACCTGTATATCCAACTCACTATGGAACACCTCCACTTAGACTTCTCAAAGGTAACTCAAACTCAACAAGTCTAAGACTAAACTGATGATTTCCTCTCAAATATTATCTTTCAGTGTTCTCAATTTCAACCCCAATATCCATCACATTGTGTATTCCAGAAAGCCAGGTGTCATCCATTGTTCATTCTTCTCTCACATCCTATGTCCAATCCATCACTCGATTTTACCCCCATATGCTTTTCCTCTCCATCCATTTTTATCCATCATTGCTATCACCACTTTAGGACAAGATAGAGTCATCTCTCACCACTAGTAATCCCCTCTCTGTCCTCCCTACATCTGTTATGACTCCCCTCCATTTTGTTCTCCGTCCTAGAACCAGAATATTATTCAGAAAACGCCAATACATTGGCTTACTGATGTCCTTTGGGGAAATCTTAAATCCTAAATACATCACAAAAGTTCTGTTAATGAATAGGACCTAACAGACCCTCTCTATATAAACTCTTCTACCTAGAGCTTTCTGTCAGAGAAACCAGGGACTGTTACTTTTAAATCTTTGGTTTGTCTTGGCATCAACTTATGATTAAAATTAGGAAAATTCATGGAGATTGCAGAAGTTTGGCACTGACTCTCTAACCTCCATTGCAAAATGGTAAGAACACTTCAATATTTTTCACTTTCTATGGGAAAAATGTTTTATTTGCTTCTGTTTCACCTTCTGTAGCTATATATCCTACAAGAGATATAAATGCTTAATCTAGTTTATGATGTCAGATCAAAGCCAAGTTATACAATGATAGAATGAGCTCAACTTTAATCACAAGAGAAGCTCAAGGCCCTTCATGTATTGTGATGTTTCTTACAAAATATTTAAACCTATAACGATTGTCAGAAGTTAATCTTTCTACTCATGGTGCAGTGGCTTTATAATCATATTGGGCATGTTTCTTAACTTCTCTGTCTTATTTGTCTGCTAAGTAAAATAGAATAATAAATTTATCCATGTCACAGAGTTTTGAGAATTAAGTAAGATAAAGTACGTGAAGTACTTAGTACAAAGCCTGGCACATAATGATGCCTGAGAGGAGCTAGTTATTATTACTTTTGGTTTTGACAGTCTTTGTTTTTAAAGGAACTCTTTTTAGATCAAGGTAACATTTTTTCTTCTGAGGAAAGGAATATTGAGAATTTGAACAAGTCTATTGCTGATTTTGCTCTATCTATCAGATAAGAATAAATACATATTTTATAACTGAACCTATTATAATCAATCTCATTACTCTTCAGAAAAGGAATGCACATACATCTTCTCTTTTGTCATGCCACTTCCAGTTCCTAGAAGAAGAATCTTTTTACGTTGGAAATCTGACCTCTGCTGGTGGAGAGATTCTACTGTCTCCTAGTGGTATCTTTTGACTCGCATCGGTTCAATGTTCTAGCTTGGAAAAGCTGCAGTTATCCTTAAGTACTTGTAAATATTCAGAACCTGAGAGTCACGCTTCCATTCTGACATCTAATTATTGTTTTTGTAGTGGAAGCAAAGTTTTTGCCATGATTCGGAGGAGGCACCCTAGATTAGGACACTCCTTCACATGTTAATACCTTATCAACACCAATGCTTCCTTTAGGAGAAGAGTCATTTTGTCTTCTCAGAGAGTTACATGTTATAATTGGGTTGTTAGTTCTTTTGTTGTTGAGCTGTATAATTTCTTTCTGTCCACAGGATATCAAGCCTTTATCCGATATGTGGTTTGAATAGACACTTTTCTGAAGAGCAAGTACAGATGGCTAAAAAGCATGTGAAGAGATGCTCGTTTTCATTAGCTATAAGGGAAATGAAAATTAAGATGACAATGAGATACCATCTCACACCTATAAGAGTGGCTGCTATTAAACAAACAATAAGCTACAAATGTTGGAGGGGATGTGGAGAAATAGCAACACTTATTCACTGTTGGTAGGAATGTATAATGGTGCAGCTGCTGTGGAAGACAGTTTGGCGATTCACCAGAAAACTAAATGCCGAATTGCCTTATGACCCAGCCACACCAATACTTGGTAAATACCCAGAACAGTCGAGGGCAGTGACACAAACAGACATTTGCCCACTGATGTTCCTGATGGCACTATTCACAATTGCAGAAAGATGGAAACAATCCAAGTGCCCATCAACAGACGAGTAGCTGAACAAAATATGGTATATACATACGATGGAATATTATGCGTCAGTGAGGCAAAATGACATCCAGAAACATATGACAATGTGGATGAACCTTGAGGACATAATGCTGAGTGAAATAAGTCTGAAACAAAAGACAGACACTGTATGATTATGCTATTATGACTCTGGTAAAGGTTATCTCAGGGTTTATACTGCAAACTGTAGCAGACCTAGAGGCACACAAAAGGTAGAGATGGAGGAAATGCTACCCAAAGAGGTTGAATTTAAATGCAAAGGAATGGATAGAAGTGATGGTGACTAATTAGTGGGTTTATAAGTAACATTGCCATATTGAAGGAGACAATGAGTGAAAGGGACTGAATAGTGCCATATATCCCACTGATTAAATTTACAATTATAAATAAGTTCTTCACATGAACTATTTCAATGGATTGATAGTGTCCAAAGAGTCAATAGTAGAAGGGTATGGGGGAAACTAAAATTGCATGCTATGGCCAATAATTAATAGGAAGACATCAACAGAATCACAGCACTGCAGGGGGCAACAAACTGGATGGGGGAGGGACAAATGATAAGGGGTAGTTTTGATTTGACAGTTGGTGACATTATGTTTGCCGATTCTTTGTCATTATGGACCAATGACAATTGTCTAAAATTGAGAGTGCTGCTGATTGTACAACCAAGCAAAGATACTGTAAGACATGGTTTGTTTATTTTGGCCATTATTCATGAGGCCCAATAGATGGAGACAACCGAAGGGTCCAATGACTGAGAAGCACAATGACGTACGGTGATACATTTATATGATGGAACAGGGTGTGGCTACAAAAAGAAGGGATGTCAAGGGGGTACACAACAAACTGAATAAACCTTGGGAACACTGTGTTGTACAAAATAAGCCAGAAACAACAAATATGCTAAGGTCTCTCTCAGAAAATACTTCTAAGAAAATGGGAGACTAGATTACAGGCCCTTAGAGCAGCCACATTTGGTCTGAAGTTGTAGGTGCATTTCTGGATTCTGAGACACTGAGCTATGTGTGTATCAGCTGGTATTTCCCTGGAACTTTGGGTAGCTCTGTGACACGTAGGACCCAGAAATGGAATGCTACAGCCCTGAGAGTTAGCATAGCTGTATAGAATAGCAGTTAAAGTTACCAAAAAAAAGAGATCAAGCTTCAATTAGAGTTTAAAACAAAGCCATTCCAGCTGGGCCTAAGGTAAATTAGAATGCAGGGTAAAAGATGATAGGGCATGTATTCTAGACCTTCGGCTACTGTATGAGATCAAAGGTAGAGAGGTTTACTTTGTCTAAAATCTAAATTTTCTGTACAACCTTTCTGGATAGCTCATTTAAACAACCCACACTCCTGGAATCCAGAACAGGAATGAGGCCTTATAATTCTGTATAGCTTAATACAATATCAGGATACATCTCAGACTATGGTGGGCTGATGATTAAAGAGTATTGGTAGAGTCCCTTATGATCCGAAGGGGGAAAAATATATGGACCTATTAAGCTTTCCCATCTGGGAAACCCTGGGTACTCTCTCAACCATTGGAGACTCCCAAGAGAATAAGGCCAAACCCTGGATTTTGAGGCTCACCCTTATGACTCTTATTTTTGTAGAGGAGAAGCTGTGACCACCCATAATGAGGCCTAAGAGTTGCTTCCAGGAAGCCTCCTTGCTGTTTAGATGTGGCCTCTCTCTCTCTAAGCCAAATTCTGCAAGGAAAATCATTGTCCTTCCTCCTACATGGTACAAGCCATTCAGAGGTGAAAATCTCCCTGACAACGTGGGGCAGGACTCCCAGGGGTTGAGTCTGGTCCTAGCACCAGGGGATTGACAATACTTTCCTCACCAAAAGGGGGAAAAGAAGTATTATAAAATAAGGTATCACTGGCCAAGAGAGGTCAAATGCAGTCAAGAGGCTATTCTGGAGGCTGCTTTGATGCAAGAGCATATGCTCTTATGTTCTTATGCATTATCAATTAGATAGCACTAATTGCCATGGTTTGCTAAACCCCAACCAACATCACTTCTGTTGACTCTTAAGAATATACAGGGCTTGAATTGAGACTCTATAAAGGTATCATGAATTAGGTTTGCCTAATATACTTCCTGGAGGGTTCCTAGGTCAGATAAATTCTGAAACTCAGAGGGACCAGCCTTTCCAGGATTATCAGTTGGTTACATGCTCCTATCCTTTAGTCTGGACACCCCTTCTCAACATGAAAAAGTCAAAATAGGGAAACTATGGTGTGTACATACAGTGGACTATTGAACAGACTCAAGAAGGAATGAAGTTGTGAGGCATGCAACTAGGTGTATGAACCATAAGGATTGTATTTCGAATGAAATGTTAGGAACAAAAAGAAAAATACCATGCCTCAATCACGTAGACTAACTATAATATAAAAATTCCTTAACTGAAGTTGAAAGCATGGTTTATCAGGTTGGGACCTATTATAAAGGGCTCTAGATTGAAAGCTTGTACAGCAGTCACATATATTCAGGAGTTGTAACTGTTCTGAGATATTGAGCTATTTGCATATAACAACAGAACTTTGGGTATTTATGTGACACCTGAGACTCAGAATTAGATCTCTGAAGCTATGAAAGTAGGGAGTACCGCATACAGGAACTGTTTAAAAAGTTGAAAAAGGGATCTGACTTCAAGTAGAGATATGAAGGAAGCTGATCTGGATAAATCACAATACAGGGTAAAGGATGATACCACCCATATTTACTTCAACTTCTGTGTGAGACCGAAGGGAGAGATATTTATTTGGTGCAAAATTAATATTTTGGGTAGTGCATTACCTAATTTAACTTGTATGGTCAGTTTAGTTGAACACAGTAACTGTGTGAAATATTGAATAGGATGTGAGATTTTGTTAGTTTGTCAAGGTTAGTGCGATGCCCTGATATAGCCCAGATTAATTTGGGCAATGAATAAAGAAGTATTTGCAAAATCCCCTTGGGGGACTGGGGAGAAAGGAGGAAATATTATCCTTCCTCATTTAGGGGAATTCCTGATATTCTTGCAAGCAGTGGGAACAACCAAATCAGTAGGCTGAGCCCTCTATCTTGGGGTTTGCCCCTCTGAAACAAACATACCCTGCAAAGGATAGGCTAAGCCTACTTATAATTATGCCAAAGAGGTTCAACAAAAACAGAACCTCTTTTGTTGCTCAGATGTGGCCTCTCTCTCTAAGCTGACTTGGCAGATGAATTCACTGCCCTCCCTCCTGTGTGGGACATGATTCCCAGGGGTGTAAATCTCCCTGGCAATGTGGGACAGATTCCCAGGATGAGCTGGGACCCAGCATCAAAGGACTGAGAAAGCCTTCTTGACCAAAAGGGGGAGAGAGAAATGAGACAAAATAAAGTTACAATGGCTGGGAGGTTTCAAACTAAGTTGAAAGGTTATCCTGAAGGTTATTCTTATGCTATATATATAGCATATATATATATAGCTATATATATATATCCCTTTTTAGTTTATGGTGTATTGAAGTGGCTAAAGGAAAGTACCTGAAACTATTGAATTCCTTGATTCTCTTATTTTATTTTTTTACTTTATTTATTTTTTATTTATGATACATAACCACATACAAACACAAACATTCTTATCATATGATCATTCTGTTCATGTTATATAACCAATAACTCATGCTATCATCACATAGTTGTATATTCATCATCATGATCATTTCTTAGAACATCTGCATTGATTCAGAAAAAGCAATAAAAAGAAAACAAAAAAATTCGTACATACCATACCCCTTACCCCTCCCCTTCACCAATCACCAGTATTTCATTCTACTAAATTTATTTTAACATTTGTTCCTCCTATTATTTATTTATTTTTAATCCATATGTGTTACTTGTCCATCAATAAGGTAGACAAAAGGAGCATCATACACAAGGCTCTCACAATCACACAGTCACACTACGACAGCCATATCATCATGCAATCATCTTCAAGAAACATGGCCACCAGAGCACAGCTCCACATTTTCAGGCAGTTCCCTCCAGCCTCTCCATGACACCTTAACTAAACAGGTGATATCTATTTAATGCATAAGAATAACCTCCAGGATAACCTCTCGACTCTGGAATCTCTAAGCCACTAACGCATTATTTTGTCTTATTTCGCTCTTCCCCCTTTTGGTCGAGAAGATTTTCTCAATCCCTTGATGTTGAGTTCCAGCTCATTCTAGGATTTCTGCCTCACATTTCCTTGATTCTTGAAGACAATTGTATAAAGACATAGCTTTTACAATGTGGCTGTGTGATTGTGAAAATCTTGTGTCTGAATTTCCTTTTATCCAGGTTATGGACAGATGAGTAAAAAAATATGAATAAAAAAATAAATAATGGGGGGATAAGGGGTAAAATAAATTAGGTAGATAGAAATACTAGTGATAAATGAGAGGGAAGGGTAAGGGATATGGTATGTATGAGTTTTGTTTTTCTTTTTTATTTCTTTTTCTGGAGTGATGCAAATATCGATCATGATGATGAATACACAACTATGTGATGATACTGTATGTCACTGATTGTACACCATATATGGACTGTATGTATGTGAGGATTTGTCAATAAAAATATTAAACAAGAAAAAGAAAGTCAGAACAGGCATTGCCCAAGGATCCCTGTGGATTGGGAGAAGGATTTAAGGAGAAGGAGGAGGTATAACAGAGAAAAAGAGATTTAACAAATAAGTATGGCTGCTGAATCACTGTGCTACTATATCTTCTAGCTGCCAGTGTGTTCTGGAGCAGCCAGAAGGAAAAATCTGAGCTGATGGAATGGTAGACCATGACAAACTCTGGGATCTGTCCTGTAACTACTTGTTGAAGTGTGCTTTGAAAATTGTTGTATTTTTCTTTCTTTGTTTTGTATATATGTTATAATTTACAATAATAAAAATTTTTAAAAGTTACATGTTAACCTCTTCTTTGGAGTTCCACTTTTACTCTGAGAGCCAGGAATCCTGAATCTCTACAAATAGGATCTTGAAACTTCCTTCACCAATCTTCCTAACTTCTTGCCTTTGACAAGGGGGTGAGTGTTGCTTCAAATTTGTCTGGAGTCCTTGTAAGGACCTTAATGATCCCTGCACTGGTTTGAAAGGATGTATGTCTCCTAGAAAAGCCATGTTTTAATCAAAATCCCATTTTGTAAAGGTAGAATAATCCCTATTCAATACTGTATGTTTGAAACTATAATTAGATCATCTCCCCGGAGATGTTATTTAATCAAATGTGGTTGTAAAACTGGATTAGATGATGACATGTCTCCACCCATTTGGGTGGTCTTGAGAAGTTTCTGGAGTCTTATACAAGGGGAAACATTTTGGAGAATGAGTGTGATTCAGAGAGAGCCAGAGAAGAACGACATAGCCATGAGAGCCTACAAGCCAGTGGCCTTTGGTGACGAAGAAGGAAAATGCCTCCTGGGGAGCTTCATGAAACAGGAAGCCAGGAGAAAGCCAGCAGATGATACCTTGCTCACCATGTGCCCTCCAAGCCAAGAGAGAAACTGTGACTGTGTTCACCATGTGCCTTCGAAATTGAGAGAGAAACCCTGAACTTCATTGGACTTCTTGAACTAAGGTATCTTTCCCTGGATGCCTTGATTGGACATTTCTACAGACTTGTTTTAATTAGGACATTTTCTCGACTTTAGAACTGTAAACTAGCAACTCATTAAATTTCCCTTTTTAAAAGCCATTCCATTTCTGATATATTGCATTCTGGCAGCTAGCAAACGAGAACAATCCCCAACCTATGCCCACATAAAGGTATAAACTCAGATATATATGACATACAACATTGGTTTTCTACAACTCAACTGAAGTTCTATTTCGAATTTCCTATTTCAAGTGGTTGGCAATACCAGAATCTTTGTCAATTCCCAGTATCCCTCCTTTTTTTCCTCCTGTAAATTGGATCTAAATTCGAGAAGGTCTAATATGGCAGCACATTTTGAGGTTGGGATCTCTGGTCCTCAACATCATCTATCTATACAGGTACCCAATGGAAAATTCATCACTCCAGCTCAGTTGTTTTCAAAGGCCTCTATTGAGTTGAGTCCTATCTGCAACTTCCTCTAAGTCTAGAGGCTCTCCTCTTCCATCTCATATTTTTGTGTACAGGAATAGTGCTTTGCCCCCATTTCAAATCAGGGCATAGGCAATCTCTGGGAACCTGTTTAGTTCCTGTCTGCTTGCTTACACGATGCATCCATGTCCTCTCTCTGGGACTTGTAACTTGCACCTTCTTGGGCTGAATTCAGGAAATACAGCACATGTTCCCTTTGTTCTTGGATCCCACAAACCCATCTATGGATTTTTTTTTTCTTCCCAGGAATGCATGGGGGGTGGGGGTGGGGAAACAGGGTACAGACTCCCTATCTCTGAAAGAGTAGATATCTGCCCTGCTATCGCATGTCCTCCTACTACCCTCTCCTATTACCAACCACAACTTCCTCATTTCCCAGCACAAGAAATGCTTTTTTTTTTGTTTTGTTTTAGTTTTATATTTTCCTAAGAGTGGAAAACCAAACTCTTACAAAATGATGAAACAAATAATTCTTCATTTAATTCTCATAAAAACTTTAGGAGATAGTATCATCATTATCATCATCATCATCATCATCATCATCATCATCATCTTACTTTACAGATAAAGAAACTGAGGCACAGAGAGGCTAAGTAACTTGTCTAAAGTCACAAATTCATATTTATTAGAGCATGAATTTAAACCTGGAACTTTGGCTGGCAGCAGAGCAGGTGTGCTTAACTATTCTGCCTGGTTAAAGGTAGTTATATTTATCATGATAATGATCATTAGGAGTTATTGTGTAAAAGTGACAATTCTAGCAATAAAAAGCTTGAGGCTGATTTTTTTTTTTTTTAGAGTAAGCAGGAAGAAAATTTATTAGGTATACCTGTGAGAGGACATGCAGGCACTCGCACAAGGACAGAGGTGAGGGAGGTGAGAGGCAATAGGCAACGTGAGGCCATTTGCTTTTATAGATTAGCATTATTTATTCACCCTCCCACTTCTAAAGACTGATTAAAAGCTAGATCATAATAAAATTTATAATTGTCATAGATGTGAGACAAAGTGTATGTTACCAATTCACTCACTCAAGAGGTGCTAGTAATTATTTTTGGTCACAATAGTCGCAAAGTCCTTAGACCTTAGACTGGTCTAGAGAAGAATTTTTTTTTTAATCATTTTATTCACATACCATACAGTCCATCGTTCTTGCATATACTTATGCATTCACCACTACACTCAATAGGAGAACATTCTCATTTCTTCTAAAGGAAAAAAATTCCATACCCTTTATATCTCTCTATTATTGACATTTAGCTTTGGTACAGTGCCTTTGTTACAATTAATGAAAAAATATTACAACCTTACTGTTAACTATAGACTTTAGTTTATATTATTTTTCCCATATAACACTCTATTTTTAAAACCTTGCAATAGTGAGATACATTTGTCCTAGTTCATGTAAGAACTTTCTTATATTTGTACACTTAACTAGCATAGGTTTTGCTAGGTTATACAGTCCCAGCTTTTATCCTCTAGCTTTCCTTCTGGTCACATACAAGTCTCTAGCCTTCCTCTTTCAACTATACTCATACTCAGCTTTGTCAATTACACTTTCTGTATTGTGCTACCATCACACAGTATTTTGCTGTCCATTTTTTAACCTTTACAATCCACCTTACTGAACATTCTGTACTCCTTAAGCATCGATTGCCAAATCTCTGCCCTCTTTCTATCTCCTGATAACCTATGCTCTCAATTTTAACTTTCAAAGTTTGTTCATTATAGTAGTTCATATTAGTGAGATATACAATATTTGTTCTTTTGTTTCAGGTTTATTTTGCTCAACATAATGTCCTCAAGTTTCATTCAACATTGTTGCATGCTACACAATTTCATTCCAGCATTCCCTTCTGTAGCTGCACAATAGTCCATCCTATTTATACCCAACAGTTCATCCTTTCGCTCATCAGCTGATGGACCCTTGGGCCACCTTCATACATTGAACAATGCTGCCATAAACCTCAGTGTGTAAAAGTCTATTAGTTTTCTTGCTTTCAGTTCTTCTGGGTATATCCTTAGTAATGGGATTACTGGATAATATGGCAATTTTATACTTCTGAGGAACCACCACACTGCTCTCCAGAGCAGCTGCAGAATTCTACCTCTGTATCAACAATGAACAGGTCTACTAAAAAAGGATCTTGACTCTTCTTTTTCACAAGAGATGCAGAAGTTATGTGCTGAGCTATCCCAGACCTTCAGGGCACCACAGGAAATAAGCACCATTGAATTGAAGGACATCGTCTCATGAGAAAAAAACATTTTATTATGAATTTTATTGTGCTGGGATTTGAAAAGATCAGCATGGAGAACTGATACAAGTAACCTCTTCAAATTACACATAGTAGAGGTCTATCAAATTATCTTTCTCCTTCATTAGATGTACAAAATTGTATAGTTAAGGATAGGGAATGTATCTTTTTCATCATTGTATCATCAGCACTTACAACAGTGCCTGTCATATGTCTCAGTAAATATTTGTCATATAAATAAATTGACCTTTGCTAAGCATGGTGGGCATGTATATGCACGCATGTAATTTTTTAAAAACTTTTTTATTGTATAATGTTCTAGTTTGCTAGCTGCTGGAATGCAAAACACCAGAGATGGATTGGCTTTCAATAAAAGGGGATTTATTTTGTTAGTTCTTCAGAGGAAAGGCAGCTAACTTTCAACTGAGGTTCTTTCTTACATGGGAAGGCACAGGGTGATCTCTGCTGGTCTTCTCTCCAGGCCTCTGGGTTCCAACAACTTTCTCGGGGGTGATTCCTTTCTGCATCTCCAAAGGCCTGGGCTGAGCTGCTTGGGCTGTGCTACGTTGAGCTCTCTCATTTAAGCACCAGCCAATTAAGTCAACCATCATTCATTGCAGCAGGCACGCCTCCTAGCCGACTGCAGATGTAATCAGCCACAGAAGAGGTTCACGTACCATTGGCTCATGTCCACAGCAACAGAACTAGTGCCTTCACCTAGCCAAGCTGACAACTGAATCTAACTACCACATATAGTATTATATATATACAAAGCAAAGAAATAAAAAAGCAATAGTTTTCAAAGTACTCTTCAAAAAGTGGTTACAGGATAGATCCCAGAGTTTCTCATGGGCTACCATATGATCCTCTCATATTTTTACTTCTAGCTGCTCCAGAACATAGGAGGCTAGAGGGCTTAAATACTTTTTTATCATCAGAATCAACTTTTTTTGGTGAACAATAACATATATACAAAAAAGCTATAAATTTCCAAGCACAGCACCACAATTAGTTATAGAACATATTTCAGACTTTGACATGGGTTATAATTTCACAATTTTAGATTTTTACTTCTAGCTGCTTCAAAATGCTGGAGACTAAAAGAGCTATCAATTTAATGATTCAATATTCATATTCATTTGTTAAGTCCTATCTCCTATATATAAATCCACCATCACCTTTAATCTTTCCATCCCTCTCATTGGGGTTGTTTGGGCTATGGAAATTCTTAAATTTTTGATACTGGAAGGGTCTGTCACTAATATGGGGTAGGGAGATGGAACTAGCTGATGTTCTGGAGAGGCTGGGCCCTCTAGGTTTTAGGACTTATCTGGACCAGGGACCCATCTGGAGGTTGTAGGTTTCTGGAAAGTTACTCTAGTGCCTGGAACCCTTGTGGAATCTTATAAATTGCCCTAAGTGTGCTTTAGGATTGGCTTGAATGGTCCTGGTTGGGGTGTATGCATGCACTTTTGTAGCGAATAGATCTTTGTGATTATACAGAAAATTATCAGTATAACGCCCTTACTGATTTTTCTAAAATTTCACCATCTTTCTTTGTACAAGGTAGTTGCTATTTCAACTTTTTTACAAGTTAGTTTTACAAAGTATATCAAGTAATACACCTAAAAATTGGACAAAGTAATTTTTTACCATTTAAAGACTTTTTATTATGAAAAATTTCAAACATACAAAAATAAAGAGAATAATATAATAAATCCCCATGTACCAATTATCTGGTTTCAAAAATTCCAACTCTGGCCTATCCTGCTTCAGCCATAATCCCATTTACTCAGACCCTAGATTATTTTAAAGCTAACTCAGACACTAAATCATTCACTGTCACAGTGATTTTAAAAAGCATCCTTGTATAACAATGCTTTAGTTTACAAAGCAAACTGATACACATTATCTCTTTTCCATTGTCATGGCTCTGTCCTTTCCTCTACTGAAAAGGAACCAGGTTAAAAGAAATTAATTTGGTCACATGCCTGTAAATATTGTAGTCTAACGTGAATTCTTCTTTTACAAAACAAATCTTAGTACTCAGTCCTCAGTCCCTAGTGTAGTGTATGGCATTGCAGGACACTTTAGGGTGCGAGTAGCAATCTGGCTCCTCTTTAACCATAATCCTTCTAATTTTTTACATCTTCTAAAATTAGGTAGCAAGTATTACATGAAACTTATCCTTCTCTTTGGCACCTGTTCTAACAGCGAAAAATCAGGACTGGTTCTTTCTCCCCCAAATCCACCCAAGTTGTTCCTACAGGTTATTCAACACAATGCTTCTGGCTTTTGAGACGTACTCTATGAGTGCTGAATTCAAAGACTGTGTCTTTGCTGATAAGAAAAATAATGCAAAACTTAGGCGTCTTATGCCTTACTGATAAGGTAGGCATCAAGCTGAATCCAAATTTCTGAACTCCGACAGGACCAGAGGTGCAGGGATCTACGCCGGAAACAACCAGTTTTATCCAAAATTAGGCTTTATCAAGAGGTAAGACGATACTCTCATACGAAAAGATAAAATGCTTTACACCACATTCTATAAGGGAAAAATGGGCTATAATATAGTCTTATCTGGAACCAAAAACTGCTGTATTCTGGACTCTCAAGTTTCTGCTGCCTGCAGCCTTTGCTCTAAGCTCTATCATTTCTACTGCAATAAATAATATAGGCTTCTTAAATTAGTTACCATCAGTTTGTGTCAGGCATTGTGCTAAAATATTTATGTCCTCAATCCTCAAAACGACCCTCCAACTTAGCATTCTTAAAATTCTCCTTTTCCATAGGAACAAGGTGCATTTCAGAGAAGCCACACGCCAGTTAGTGCAGGGCTGATACTGGAGTCCGGATGTCTGGCTCTAAACTTCTTACACACCACAGCAGTAGGAGAGACGATGTAACACAAAGGAAAAGAAAAAGAAATGGACTATTAAACCCAGAGAATAAAGTTAAAAAACTGGAGACACCGGAAGAGAGTAAAGGGAGAGGAGAAGGCACCAGACCACCCCGAAGGCACATCCGCTCATGCGCGGTAAAGCACCGCTCGGCGGCGGCGGCGGCGGAAGTCGGCCCGCGGCTTCCGGGCCCCGCGGCGGAAGTGGCTCGTCGGCGCGCCGCCCGCTCTGTGGAGGGCGGTGCTCTGGCGTGACCTGCCCATCGGCCGCGAGGTGGTTTCGTCCCTTCGTAACGTGTTTGCTAGTCAAGATGTCGCACCCGTCCCCCCAAACTAAGCCATCCAACCCCAGCAACCCCCGAGTCTTCTTTGACGTGGACATCGGAGGGGAGCGAAGTGAGTAGAGTCCGAGGCCCGCGGACGGGAGCCCGAGGGGGCGGCGTTCCCCGGGCTCGGGGGCATCCCGGGGGCATCCCGGGGGCTGCCCAGGGGCTGCCCGGGGGCGCGAAGGGACGGCTGTCCTGACCCAGCTGCTGGCATACGCTCGGCAGCTCCGAGGCTAGGTCGAGACAGCGCTTTCGTGTCACGGCTGTCGGCCATGTGGCAGTTTCTGGAAGTTTCTGGTTAGGGAATTGCGGCGGCCTTTGGGCTTCTGTGGCTCGTTGGGTTGCACCTTCCCGCCACCGTGCACCATCGGGTTGGCATGTTCATGTTTGAGACGGAACCGCTGAGAAAGTCCCTGGGGTATGCGTCTGCTCGACTCCGGACTACCCTACATGTGCTTTGCCACAAAAACACGTGATGCTTATAAATGAACATGTTGTCTATAAGCTAACGCTTGTCGTTTGCTTATTGGTTTTTCCCTTATTGACTTTAAATTTAGAGGTCTAACTAGGTGACTATTTCTGCATTTTAGCACCGGAAGAATGAGTTCAGAGCTGCAAGGTGGTCACCTTAGTTACATAGAACCTCAGGAGAGTGTAAAGCAGTGTGGCTCAGGCTGCTTGTTCGTAACTGCAGTGCTCCTGACGTGGAGCACGTTAGGACTGCCGGCCGGGCGGTGCATGTTTGAAGGCACGTGCAGGAGGCTGTATCAGGATTCAGGAGTCCCGTGGGTGGGTATGGGTAGTATAGACACCTCCGTCTCCTCCTCCTCGTTCACTCGTTAGCCTGTACACCTCCTTTTCCTTGAGAACTAGCGCTAAGCTCTAATTTTTTCTGCCTCTGGCGTTGTCTAGAAGGGCAGTGTTTCTGCGTGTGCTTCAGAGCCCGCGCTGGGCGGGTCCCACAGAACAGAGAGGCCGCAGTTACACGTAAAGTTGGGCCAGCCTGACCAGTTAACAAGTGTTTAATTTTTTTTCATTGGTTACTGGGAAATTATGAATACGTGTTGAAACCGTTATTCAGAATTTAAAGCCACGGATACTTCATGGTGTTCCCTGTGTAGTGTTAATTAGCCGGCTGCTGTAATTGCTTACATCTTTTGTATGATACTGAAAATAATTGTTCCGAGTTAATCTAGATAGGTGATACTTCCTTTAGGTAGATTAAATTTGAATGTTAGAAAAATGATTAAAAAGGGGAAACTTTGAAAATCCATGGGTGATTTCAGTCATCATAATTAAACCAACCATTCTTTTATCATTTGCCCGTTTGGTTGCTTATTTTCCTTATTGATAAAATTTCGTTTTCTTTTCTTTTAGTCGGTCGAATTGTCTTAGAACTGTTTGCAGATGTTGTACCCAAAACGGCAGAAAATTTTCGTGCTTTGTGTACAGGAGAAAAAGGGATCGGATCCACGACTGGGAAACCTCTCCATTTCAAAGGCTGCCCTTTTCATCGAAGTATGTGTTCATTTTCTGAATCTGATTATTTGTCAAATGGATCATCAACTCCTGTTCTGCAGAAGTTAGGAAGTTTCCAAGAAGTTGTTTTGACTTCTGAGGCAGTAGTTCAGTTTCATAAAGTTGGACTAGAGAGGTGGAATTAATAAAAACTTCCTCCCCGTGTATTATCAGAGGGCAGTAAGGTCTGTCTGTAAAGTTGTGGACTGTCCTAGCTTCACTAGTCTTCTAGTACTCCTTTAGGAGGATGACAGCATTGAGAAAGGAAGGGTATGGCAATGATAAATAAGTCGACTTTATTGTTTAGTGATTATTTGATGGTTCCTCTAGTAGACTAGGTTCCATGAAGTCAGAAACTATATCTTCTCACCATTTCATTTTTGGCATCTAGTATAGTTATTGAGTAGGCAGTCAATAAATTAATGAATAAGCTGAATTGTATATATGAGTAGTTTCATTTTCATAAAAACTTAGGAAAGATTCACAATTAAAAAATGTGTATTGGTTTTTTGTGTGGGTGTGTGCTGTATAGTCGGGGTACCATGTCATTCTTTTTCCATGTGAGTGTCCTGTTATTTCAGCAGCATTTGTTGAATTTGTGTGTATGTTTGTTTGCTTGTTTGTTTTTTATTTTTGGGAAGTGCATGGGCCAGGAATCCAACCCGGGTCTCCTGCATGGCTGGTGAGAATTCTGCCACTGAACTAACCTTGGCACCCCCAATATAAAATACTTGAATGTTCAAATAAAGTGCTGGAAACAGTTAACATAGTAGGCTGCTATCCTTAGAAAGGTCTGCGTGCGGGTTGGCTGTAGGCCAGTGTCTGAGAACTACACATTTAAACTACTTTCTGTATGGTAAGGGTGGCTTACTGTGCCTAGACTGTACAGTGTGATTTGTGCTGAACACCTGCTTTCCTTCTGGAAATCTGGAATTTGGTATGTGCTAGGCAGAAAGTACCTATCTGATCAGGCTCCAATAAAAACCACGGGCTCACAAGTCTCTTAAAAGGCTTTCCTGGGCAGAAACATCTCAGAAAGGTGACTGCATTTTCATTGCTGGGGAAGAGTGCTTTATGTGACCCCTTCATAGGAGGGAGAGGGCGTTCCAGACTCCACCTGTAGCGATTTCCGTTGTCATCTGTCTGTGTATCATTACTGTGTCATTGTAGAATGATCAGATGTTGACTCCCCTGGTTCTTCTAGGGAGTCTGAACCTGGTGGTCCCTTGACACAAAGTGATAATAATAGCTGAAATGCTTTGTTAGGGTGTAACAGGTTTACTGGGAATAATTGCTCTTTATGCAGCACACATTATTGAATAACTAATATGTACTTGGCCACCTGTACATAGTTACAAGTGTGAAAGCACAGTTGCTGCATTCACTGAGTCTCCTGTTTGATGGAAGAGGCAAATCATTATAATATGTTAAAAAATGGAAGTAGAGTCAAGATACTGTGGAAGAAAAATGAGGAGGTCCAACTTTGTGATCTCTGACCATCTTATAGGGGAGGTGCCATTTGAATTAAGTCTTTGTGGGTTAAAGCACCAAAGAAAGGAGGCTAGGCTACCAGAAGGATGATAAAAGAAAGGGAATCTATAGAAAGGAGATCAGACTGTGAAAATAGATTGTACTTAGCTTGTAAGAAATACAGAGCTGTGGGGATGGGTAGGGGAAAGGCAAACATCTTGATCTCTAATACTTATTTTCTTTTTTTGTAGTTATTAAGAAATTCATGATTCAGGGTGGAGACTTCTCAAATCAGAATGGAACTGGTGGAGAAAGTATTTATGGTGAAAAATTTGAAGATGAAAATTTCTATTATAAGGTAAACTAGACTAAAATGCATGTTTGTTGCTAATATAAAGGTAACTACTATTCTTTCGCATGAAGGGTCACATAAAGCACTCTTCCCCAGAAATCTGGAATCCTTGGATCAAGACCCCAGTAAAGGTCTCAAGTGTGCTTAGAGTCTCTACTTTTTGTAAAAGATATCATATTTGTAAATCTGCATTTGTAATATGGAAAGTTTTCACCCAGTAGTGATTTTATTTGGCTGAAAAACTACAGTTATATCAGTGTGATCTAGTTCTTACATGCTTTAGTTAAGTCAGTGAATTTTATGTGCAGCCACCATGACAAAATTGTTTTCAGTAAAAATGTTCTCATCATGGGAAGGATGGGTAATTTGTGCATCTTTATCCTTGAATTTGAAGAGCAACAATACTATTGCTAATATCCAGGATGTTAGGGGATTTGCAAACCAGCAGATATGGTTAATGTCCAAACTCCTAAAGGACATTAGTGGTACCTTTTCCTGCTTATCATCATTGTCCCAAGATGTAGTTGGGTTATATTGCATCATTCAAGTTATGAGAATGGACATGTAAGTACAAAAGTAAAGTGATGTCTTTGGAAATAAGGAAATATGAGCAAGGTCATTAGGATAATTTGAAAAGAAAATGTCATTAGTCTTTAAAATGCTATTTATTGACTGTAATTGTATGCCTAATACTGTTACTGGCACCAAAGTGTTTCTAAAAATAAAAGGCTTTGATGACAGAGGCTTTATATTTATAATCTTACTGGGGAAACAAGATTAAAACACATGGAACAACTGGAGAATAATATGCAATTAAATGCTAAATTGATTGATATTTTAGGTACTATAGGAGAAAGATATGATCTGTATTATCAGATTATTAAGGAAAAATTGAGGAAGAAATCAGTATTTTTGTATTAATTTTAAAATTTTTAAAAAACTATAACAAACAAAAGCAAACATTCTTAACTTTTGATCATTCTGTACTACATATACAATCAGTAATTCACAATATCATCACATAGTTGCATATTCATCATCATGATCAAAAAATCAGTATTTAAGCTGGACAAACTAGGCCTTGTGAGGTGGCTGAAATTTGATTAGGCAGAGAATGGTTTGGTCATGGTTTGCCTGATAAGAACTACAGTTCGTGTGCAAGACTAAGAAGGGTATGCTTGAGGGAAGACAAAAGCAATGAGAGGAAAAAAAAAGGCAATGAGAGGCTGTGTTAATATTTTAGTTAATGTTATGGGTAAAGTACCAAATAAAGGAGGCTACCGGAAGGATGATAAAAGAAAGGGGACCTAAGAGGCATCTCCATAGGTTGTTCTTACTCAAGCTTCAGTTAGACGTTGCTACCTATCAAAACCTACCAAACCTCAACCAGGACCATTCCAGCCAATCTTAACGAACACCTAGAGCAATATATAAGATTCCACAAGGGTTCCATGCACTAGAGTAACTTTGCAGAAACTTAAACAACCTCCAGATGGATCCCTGGACCAGATAAGTCCTGAAACCTAGAGGGCCCAGCCTCTCCAGAACATCAGATAGTTCCATCTCCCTACCCCATATTATTTGACAAACCCTTCCAACATGAAAAAGTTAGAATAGCCATACCCCAAACACCCTTAAAGAGAGGGGTGGAAAGATCAGAAGTGATGATGGAGTTAAGCAGAGACGGTAGGATTTAATAAATGAATATGATTACTGAATCATTAAATTGATATCTCTTTTAGTCTCCAGTATCTTAGAGCAGTTGGAAGTAAAAA
>PVIY010035096.1:0-26617 GCA_004026745.1 Myrmecophaga tridactyla
ACAAGTGGCCCCAGATGCTAATCAAAGCAGGAATTCTCAGTGGCAGGCCCCTCCACTCAGAATGGATAAATACCATCTCAAACAGGACAGTTTTGTGCCTCTTGGCCAACACACAGTGGGGCATGCAGAGCTGCATCTACTGTCCCAGACCCAAGCAGTTTGACCAACCTGGGAAGACCACCCATAATGTAATTTTCTCCCGTGCACCTTTAGACCCTTTGTGCTGAGTGATTAATAAAATGGTCATTTGCCAAAAGTTTGTTATCCCTGGGTCTTTGTTCTCATGACATAAGCTTTAGCAGTTCCCTACACAGCATAGATAGTCCCTTGTTTTGTTTCAGTGATTTCCGCATTTTCTCTTTCCCACTGCTTTAAGCCTCACCTATGACATCTACTGCCGCGTCACTTTTTCTGTTTCCTGGACTTGAATTTCTGTTGTATCAGGACAAATTTAAAAATATATTTTGGCGAAGGTTATAAAATTTTCTGCTAAGTGCTTCTAATTTGGTAGAATTAGAAGTGGGCATATGAATTTTCAACAAGCTCTTCTCTTCAAGAATTTAAGTTCTATAATAATCATTTTCTTATTTACTTTCAAGCATTGCTTATGTAAATTTGAACAGCTTACTTGCTTTTCCTTTGTTTCTAGAGATAAACTCAGAGAATCACTTTTGTAACTCTTTTCTCTTAATTCTGGACTTCATTTTCTAATGTCAGTTATATTTCATAGCTTTATTAGCAAGAGCTATTTACATGGCTATTTACATATACAAGACTCTATCTTTGGTAGCTCTGAGTTTTAAAAAGTGTACACTCTAGGGGCAGCACGTATTTTTCCCTTCATAAACTTTATAAAATTTTCATATGCAGAAAAGTAGAAAATAGTTAAAATAAGCATGTTCATTTTCTTAATGTAGGAATTCCTAACATTTTTTGATACATTACTCTTCTAATTGTTTTTTTTGCTGAAATATCTTAAAGGAAATTACACATATATTAACACAAGCGCAAACACTTTCAAATGCGTCTCTTAAAAAAAGCCCCCTTCACGATCACAATTAACAACAGCAACATTTATTTTCCTTTTTATTTCTGATATCAGTACATCAGTAAGTTTACCCAGTTGTTTCCAAATATCCCCCATAGCTTTTCCTTTCTCTACCCAGGATCCTATCCAAGATCACGCAGTCATTTGCAGTTATGTCATAAATTTTAACCCATAAACCTTGGGGTTTTAGGATTGCCTGGGCTCTGGGTATCAGACGTTTAATGATACCTTGTAATTCTCGAAGGCTTCAAAAAAAAGGGGGGGAAAGTTAGTGGCTTCATGCGCAAAACGTTTTGGGAAGTGTAGTCATGAGTGTTCTGCAATTTCCTGCGCTATTTACGGTAGAAGCTGGGCGCCCTCTGCGCACGCGCGGTCCACACCTGCCTGCCCCCGCCCGCTAAATTCCAGCGCTTCCACAGGAGCGACAGGCGGGCTCCTCATCTGCAAGGAGGGTGTTGGTCAAACTTCCTCGAGGTGTCATCTCAGAGCAAAGGCATCGCCTGTGCATCCTTCAGCCAGAGACCACTTAATAAGTAATGTGTAATGTTGGCTTCCAGCATATTCGGAAGACGCTTTGTTCTTTTCATTTAGCATTTCATTTAATCCTTACAAATTGATAGGTATAACCGTAGTTTCAAAAAGGAAAACAGTTTTAAAGGTTACATACTCAAGGTCACAAGGGGCAGGGGAGCTAGGCTGCAAATACAGATCTGCTTCCCAAGTTCAGGCTGCTCCTAACAGGCTCCGTGCCTAAAACCCAGCGTTCCAGTATTAGCGGCGCTTATCAGAGTGACTTGTCCCCACATCTCCAAGACTATGATGGTGAAGTGAATGTGGACACAATGTCCCTCTGCCCAGAGGATTTATGCTATGAACTCTGGCATCTCTCCACAGACCTTGGGCCAGACTGAGGCTCTTGGCCCTTCCTCTCTGTCAAGATTTTGTCAGTTTTCAGTGGGCACAGCCTGATATTCTAATGCAGTGCTTATCTGATCAATAGGTAAGGGGACCGCATGTGTAATTTAAAATTTTCTTCTATTGATATTAAAAAGGTAAAAAGAAATAGATGTAATTAATTTTAAGAATCCGTTGTATTTAACCCAAAACATGCAAAATAGTATTTCAACATGTTACAACCTAGTCACATTTCAAGAGCTTTGGTCACATGTGGCTAGTGGCCACAGACATGGAAAAAGTACAGTTATTCTGTACCTATATGAGTAGTTTTCTACTGGACAGGAAAACAGTTTTGCTCTCCAGCGTCCATTTTGGAGTGTCTGGAGAAATTTTTGGTTGTCACAACTGGGAAGGGAAGTATTTTGGGGCATCTATTGGGAAGAGACCAGTAGCACCTGTGGGCAAGGTTCCACAATGCCCAGGTCAGCCCCCCACACCACTGAATTATTCAGCACAAAATATAAGCACTGCTGATTTTGAGAAACCCTGCTGTACATGACGGTTTAACTAACGTGAATTTTTTCCCCCGATCTAGGTCCCAGCCTCTCTGGAACAAAGCCGCACTTGTGGGGCACAAAGGACAGAGCCCCAGAAAAGGAGGCCTGTGTGGGAGAGCCTCTCTGGCTAGAGACTATTCCGCAGAGCTGCAGAGCAGGAGCAGAAGAGCCCAGAGAGGAGTAGGTCCTGAGTTGCTCCATCAGAAGCAGTTTTTGCCCCCCCACCCTGTCCTGAGTGGGTCAGATGGGGATGCTGCCACATCCAGAAGCAACCGTAGCCTGTGTGACAGTGGACGTTGTGGACCAGGTTACAGACGTGGTGACCTGCATTGAAAGGGTGAGTGACTACACAGGAGCAGCCACATGGCTGGAGGGCTTATGAGAACAGGATCTGAAGGGAGCACAGACCAGCCAGAGCTGAGGAAATCCTGCCTCCACCCCTCCTTCAAGGGCCTCCCATTTCTTCATTCTTCCCTCACTCTTTCTAGATTCTCAGGTGTTCTCACACCATGTCAATTACCACAGGTTGCATTTAGGGTTGTCTGAGGCTCCCTCTCTCCTGAATATATAGAATTCAAAAATGATAGTACAGGTAGGGGATTTTATTTCTGACTCTTAAAAACAATAAAATACTGGGCCTCAAATGAGTGGCTTTTCCAGCATCACCTAGGACAGTTCTAGGAGTAGAGCACAGAGGTGTTCAGTTTGTCTCAGGAAGTCACCAGAAGAGTCTTTTCAAAAAGGCCTCTTGAGAAACATCAACCAGTTAGAACAACAGGATTAAGAAATTTTCCGACATTAAACATCCCATTTTTTTTTCAGAATTTTCTGTTGACTTTCTAACTTGAGATATAAATAATATTAATGAAATAGTAATCCTCTTTCACTATTTTGTGAATTGGTTAGAGGGAACATATATAGTTCATAAATCGATAGGAAAAAAGTTTAATTCCCCAGTGAAAATCTGGGGTTAAGTGCAGGTGATCCTCTAAGAGTTGCGCAAGTTCAGGTAGTGAAAGCTGTTGTGGTAAGGTTTTTAGGCAGGCAGATGCGGAGCTCACCAGATCTCTCATGACTCCATTCCTGTCTTTATACCTCAGCTTATCCATTGCAGTTCTCTACATTCTTCCCAGAGGAGCAGAAAATGGACAAATCTCAGGTGAGTTATTTCTTAACACGTTGTTAATGGTGGGTTTTATAGATGTTTAGGGGTCCACACATTAGAATGGAAAAGTAGAATTCAAAATAGATAAGAACCATTTAGGGAGCATATAGAAAAGCAGAACAGCAGGGGAGAGTCAGTATGTAGGAAAATTCAGGTCCTCTGGTGTTACAGATTTCCCAAGTAGATGTGAGAGTTTATTTCTGACCTTTCTGAAAGCCACAGAAGAAAGTCAGGCAGATATTTATTTAAAGATTTGAAATGATAGGGAAAATGAACCAAACCTCATAGAAACAAAACACTGAAATCTGGAAAAAACTTCCTGATGTTTTTCATGTAGGTGACAGTGCAGATCTTTTCAGTAAGAATCCTAAAGTTGAAAAAACCATCCTTGGACAACGGAATTGCACTGGAGCCTCTGTTGTCAATTGACCGGGTGGGTCTCATCTAAATTTTACGCTGTATAAAGTCCCACTTACCTGTGTTTTGGCTGGTACTTCACTGTCATAATTACTGTTGCATTATAGTAAGACTTGAAACATGGTAGTGTAAGAACTCCAAGTTCTACCTCTTCAAGAATTTATTGACTACTTTAGGTCTGTTGCATTTTCCTAGGAATTTTATCAGTTGCCACAGAAAACACTGCTTAGGAGTTTTTCTCCACTGTAGAGGTGAATAAAATGTTGGATTTCTTTCATTAGATTTATTCCTGGATATTTCATCTATTTTGACACTATTATAAGTGATATTTCTTCAATTTCATTTTCCAGTTTGTTTTTAGTTCATTAAAATACACTGGATTTTCAAATATTGATCTTATATCTAGCCATTTTAATACACTCACCTACTAGTTTTAGTAGCTTATTTGTAGATTCTTTTATATTTAAATGTGCACAATCATGTCTTTTCACATAAAGACAATTTTCCATCTCCCTTTCCTATCTTTTTTATCTTTAATTTGTTTTTCAACTTATTGCTAAGATTTCCAGTACGATGTTGACTGGAAGTAGCGATAACAGACATCCTTGTCTTATACCTCACTTGAAGGGGAAAAGTGTTCAATATTTCACTGTTAAATCTGATTTTCTTTCTCAGGAATTTTTTTGTACTTACTCTTTATTAGAATAAAGAGGTTTCCTTTCTCTTTTAAGTTTCCCAAGAGTTTTTATCACATATGGGTGTTAAATTTTGTCAAATGCTTTTTCTGTTTCTTGTGAGACTATCATATAATTTTATTCCTTTATCCTCTTAGGGATAAATTATATTGAATGGTGTTTTAAATGTTTAACCCAGACTTGCATTCTTGAGACAAATCCCACATGATTAGGATGTAGTATTCTTTACCTGTATCTCTGGATTCAGTTTGTTAATACGTGAATTAGTACTTTGAGTCTAAATTAATAGGGAGATAATTGCTCTATGTCAGATTTTGACATCAATCTTCTGCTATTATAAAATGAGCTGGGAGATAGTTCATTCTTTCCTGTTCTGTGGAAGAATTTGTGTTAAATTGCAGTTATGAACTTCTTAAATGTTTGGAAACATATACCACTGAAGCTACCTGGACTTCAGGTTTTCTTTGTGATTACTTTTAATTATGTATTCAATTTCTCAAATGTACTTTTTTTTTTTTACATGGGCAGGCACCAGAAATCGAACCCAGGTCTCTGGCATGGCAGGCAAAAATTCTGCCTGTGACCCGCCATTGCACCACCCTCTAATGTACCTTTAAAGTCTGAATAATCCTGTTTCTTCTGGTATCTTTTTGTATATGACAGTATTATGAGATAACTCGCATATCACATACCTACAGTTCAACATTTAAGGTATACAGTTCCAGTATTTATAAATTCAACATGTTGTATAATCTTTGCCATAATCAATTTTAGAACATTTTTGTCACTGAAAATGAAAAAAATCACTTGAAATGTTGGGTTAGAAATCACCCTCCTCTTTTGAGGGCCCCCCCCATTCCAAGCCTGAACAACCACTAATTTAATATGGATTTGCCTATTCTGACCATTTCACATAAATGGAATCATATAATACATAGTCTTTGTATCTGGCTTCTTTTACTTGCCATCATGTTTTCACGGTTCAACTATGTTGTAGCATGTGTCAGTACTTCATACTTTTTATAGCCAAATAATATTCCATTATATGAATATAGTACATTTAAATGGTTCTGATTTTTCCACATCCTTTTTACCACTTGATATATTTTGCTTTTTTAAAAAAATTATAGTCATCCTAGTGAGTATGCAGTGATACCTCAGGATATATGTACCCTAGAAAAACCACATTTTCATCCTAATCCCATTTTGTCAAGGCAGCTGTTTCTTCTAATCTGTATTCAGTATTGTATGTTTGAAACTGTAATTAGATCATCTCCCTGGAGATGTGACTCAATCAAGAGTAGTTGTTAAGCGGGATTAGGTGGAGTCATGTCTCCACCCATTCAGGGGGATCTTGATTAGTTTATTGGAATCCTATAAAAGAGGAAACATTTTGGAGAGAGTGGGAGATTCAGAGAAAGCAGAGAATGCTGCAGCACCACAAAGCAGAGTCCACCAGCCAGCGACCTTTGGAGATGAAGAAGGAAAACACCTCCCGGGGTGCTTCATGAAGCAGGAAGCCAGGAGAGAAAGCTAGCAGATGATGCCATGTTGGCCGTGTGCCCTTCCAGCTGAGAGAGGAACCCTGACCATGTTCGCCATGTGCCTTCTCACTTGAGACAGAAACCCTGAACTTCATTGGCCTTCTTGAACCAAGGTATCTTTCCCTGGATGCCTTAGACTGGGCATTTCTATAGACTTGTTTTAACTGGGCCATTTTCTTAGCCTTAGAACTATAAACTAGTAACTTACTAAATTCCCCTTTTAAAATGCCATTCCGTTCCTGGTATATTGCATTCCAGCAGCTAGCAAACTAGAACAGAGTTTGGTACCGAGAGTGGGGTGCTGCTGTGGTTTGCAGATACCAACCATGTTGGAACAGCTTTTTAAATGAATAAGGGGAAGATTCTGGAAAAGTTGTGAGAAGCTTGATAGAGAAGGCCTAGAATGCTTTGAAGAGACTGTTGGTAGAAATGTGGACTCTAAAGACACTTCTGATAAAGCCTTACCCTACAATTATGTATAAATGATAGGATTCCCATGTACCACCTTATTATTAACACCTTACATTGGTGTGGGACACTGGTTACAATTGACAATAGCACGTTGTAATAATTGAACTATAAACTGTAGTCCATTGTTGAACTTAGGGTTCACTGTATCGTGTAGTTCTATGGATTTTTAAATGTTTATTCCTTTACCATATATACCATCTAACATTTCCCCCTTTGAATCACATTCAGACATATATTTCAGTGCTGTTAATTGTATTCAGAATATTGTGCTACCATCACCACCATCCACTACTAAAGCATTTCCATTATTCCAAATAAGAACCCTGTTCATTTTAAGCCTTAGCTTCTCGTTCCCTATTGTATTAGTTTGCAAACTGCTGGAATGCAGTGTACCAGAAATGGAATGGCTTTTTAAAAAGGGAGTTTATTAAGCTGCAAATTCACAGTTCTAAATCTGTGAAAATGTCCAAATTAAGGCAAGGCTATAAAAATGTCCAAACTCAGGCATCCAGGGATAGATTACCTTGGATCAAGAAGGCCGATGATGTTTGGTGTTTCTCAGCTAACTTCTGCTAGCTTTCTCTCCAGGCTTCTTCAGTGGCTTCCTCAGGGTCATTTTCCTTATCCATCTCCAGAAGTCTCTGTCTGTGTGGGCTCTGTTGGCTCTGTTGGCTCTCAAGCTTTTTCCAAAATGGTTCCCTCTTAAAGGGCTCCAGTAAGTAACCCCACCTTGAATAGGTGGAGACACATCTCCATGGAAACCATCTAATCAGAAGTTAACACACAATTGGGTTGGTCACATCCCCATGGGAACAATCAAAAGATCCCACTCAGCAATAGTGAATGAGGATTAAAGAGCATGGCTTTTCTGGGGTATACAACAGATTCAAGCTGTCACACTGATCCTCACCCCATCCTCTAGTAACATACATCCTAGATTCTGATGCTATGAGTTTGTTTATTCTAATTGCTTCAGATCAGTGAAATGAAATATTTGCCCTTTCGTGTCTGGATTATTTCACTCAACATGATGTCTTCAAGGTTTACTCATGTTGTTGCATGTATCAGGACTTTTTTTCCTTTTTTACAGCTGAATAATAATTAATTGTACATATATACAACACTATATGTATTCATTCATCAGTGAATGGACATTTGGGTTGCTTCTGTCTTTCACAATTTTGAAAAATGCTGTTATGAATATCATCGTGCAAATACCTTTTTAAGACCCTGCTTTCAGTCCTTTTGGGTATAGACTTAGTAACTGGATTGCTGTGTCATATGCTAATTCTATGCTTTGCTTTCTGAAGCACTGACAAACTGTCTTCCACCATGGCTGAACACTCATACATTGCCACCAGCAATGAATGAGTGTTTCCAGTTGTTATTTTCTGGTTTTTTAAAAATACTTTTATTGTGAAATATAATATATACACCTAAAAGCAATAAATTTCAAAGTGCATTTTCACAAGTAGATATAGAACAAATTTCAAAATATGGATTACAGTTCCACAATTTCAGGTATTTCTTTTTAGCTGCTCTAAGACCCTGGAGACTTAAAAGAAATATCAAGATAATGATTCAGTAGTCATACTCATTTGTTAAATCCTATCACCTCTGTTACACCTCCTCCTTCTCTTTGATCCTTCTAACTTTCAGGGGTTCTGGGGCAGTGACCATTTTAACTTCTTCATGTTGAAAAGGATTGTCAACATAATGGGGTAGAGGGGTGCAACTGCTTGATGCTCTTGGAGAGACTGGTACCTCTGGGTTTCAGGGCTTATCTGGCCTAGGAACCATCAAGAGGTTTTAGGTTTCAGAGAAAGAAACTTAGAGTGTGACACTTTTGTAGTGTCTCAGATAGAGCCCTGGGTAATTCCTTAGAGTTATAAGAATACAATACTGTTAGTTGGGGCTTGGTTACCATGGCAATTAGCAATATCTAGCCGAACATCCAGAAGAGTTATTTGACTCTCGACTGTATTTGAAATCTCTTAGCCACTAATCCTTATTTTTTTACATTCCTCTTCCCCCTTTTGGTCAGGTAGGCATTGTTGATGCCATGGTGCCTGAGCTAGGTTCATCCCTGTTGATCAGAGCCCATGTTGCCAGGGAAACTTAAATCCCTGGACCTCATATCCCATGTAGGAGGGAGGATAATGATTTTACTTGAAGAGTTGGGTTTATAGAGAGAGAGATCACGATATCTGAGCAACATAAGATGTTCTCTGGAAGTAACTCTTAGGCATTATTATAGGTAGGCTTAGCTTCTCCATTACAGAAATAAGTTTCTTTAGAGCAAGGCTCAAGATCAAGGTCTTTGTCTATTACCTTGAGAATCACTAATGTTTGAGAGACTACCAGGTGGAAAAGTTTAATAGTTCCATATTTTTTTCTCCACTCCCTCCAGAAACTTTGCCAGTACTTTTTTAAGAATCTGGCCAACATACTCTGGAAGGTATCCAGGTATTACATTAAGTTATACAGAATTGTAAGACCTCATTCCTAATTCTAGACTCTATGTGTTTAGGTTTTTTAACTGAATTGACCAGATAGGTTGAGTTACAGTGTATGCTACAATCTAATTTCAGGATTTGGACAAAATAATCCTTTCTTTCTTTGGTCTCATACAGCAGTGAATTTTTTAAATACAGACAATATCATCCTTTACCCTGTATTCTGATTAACTTCATTTTTATCTCTAATTGAAGCCTGATCTCTTTTTTTGCTTCTTTAACAGTTGTTGTATGTAGTGATGCTGATTTTCGAGCTGTAGAACTCCAACTCTGAGTCTTAGGTGTCACACAGGTACCCAAAGTTCCAGGGAAATACCAGGTTATACACATATAGCACAGCATTTCAGAATTTAGATATAACACCTAAAGCTCAGGAATAAATGTGACTGCTGTAAGAACTTACAATCTAGGCCCCAATTTTCTTAAAGTTATCTTCTAAAAGAGGCCATATACTATTTGTCCTTTAGCTTCAGACTCATTTTGCTCACTGTAATGTCCTCATGGTTCATTCACCTTGTTGCATGCCTCATGACTGGGTTCCTTTCTGTAGTCACACAACATTCCAATGTAGTATATACCACAGTTCACCCTTCTACGTTTAGTAATCATGCTAGTAACGTCTCTCTATCTCCACTCAACTTTCCAATTCCTACCCATAGTTCTGTTTTATTAGGATTGCTGTGATTGCCTTCTCACTGGTCCTCTGCTTCCACTCTTGCTTCTTTCTAATCCCTTCTCCACCCAGCTACCTGAAGACATCACAGAGTGACTGTGTGGTTATGAAAACCTTGTGTCTGATGCTTCTTTTATCCAGAGTATGGACAGATGAGTAAAAATATATGGATTAAAGAAATGAATAATAGGGGGGATAAGGATACAATAAATTGTGTAGTTGGAAATACTAGTGGTCAGTGAGAGGGAAGGGTTAGGGTATGGGTCTATAAGTTTTTTCTTTTACTTCTTTTTCTGGAGTGATACAGATGTTCTGAAAAACGATAATGGTGTTGAATACATACTATGTGATACTATTGTGAGCCACTAATTGTACACCATGTATGGAATATATGTGTGTGAAGATTTGTCAATAAAAATATTTAAATAAAAACAAACCAGAGTGTTATATCATCTGACATCCACTAGACTGGCCATTATTAAAAAAAAAAAAGTACTGGAAAGTATGTGTAGAAAGAGTCACACTTATCTACTGTTGACAGAAATTTAAAATGATACATCCACTCTGGAAGACAGTTTGGCAGTTCCTCAGAAAGCTAAGTATAGAATGGCCATAGATCCAGCAATCCCATTAGTAGGTATATATTCAGAGGAAGTGAGGCAAGGGCACAAATGCACATTTGCACACCAATGTTTATAGCACCATTATTTACAATTGCTAAGAGATGGAAACAACCCAAATATCCATCAATGAATGAGTGGCTAAACAAGCTGTGGTATATACATATGATGGAATATTATGCATTTGTAAGACAGAATAAAGGCATAAAGCATGTAACAACATAGATGAATCTTGAGAATGTTACGCTGAGTGATATTAACCAGATACAAACAGATAAATTCTGTATGGTCTCACAAATATGAACTAACACTAAGGACTGAACTTTGAAAGTTGAAGTTAAGAACACAGGTTATCAGGAGATAGAAATAAGGGTGGAGACTGGTCATTTGGTGCTGAAGGAATACAGACTGTACAACAGGACTGATTGCAAAAATTCAGAAATGGATGGCACAATACTACCTGATGGTAGCACAGTAATATCAGGACACTGAATGAAGCTGAATGTGAGTATTATTGAGGAAGGTAGGGTGGGGGTATGTATGAAACCAGGAGGAAAGATAGAGGATACTGAGTTTGAATAGCTTAGGAATGCCTAGAGTGGACAATGATGGTGATTAAATATACATATAAAAACAGATTTTTTCATGAGGGAGACCAAATGAATGTCAACATTGCAAGTTGTTGAAAATGGATGGTATACAGGAAAAAGTGCAGTCAATGCAAGCTAGGGTCTATAGCCAACAGTAACATTGTAATATGCTTCCACTGAATGTAACAAAGGCATTATGCCAAAACTCAATGTCAACAGGCAGTGGGCATGGGGGAGGAGCATGGATTCTTTGTGGAAGAAAAGGGAATGTATTTCACATAGATTTTGATGGTGAACACATGTCTATATACTTAGTTTGGATTGTATGATGTGTGAATAAACCTGTTTAAAAATGAACAGAGAGAAACAAGTGCCAGAGAAAACTGCAGAGATGTACCTAATCACTGTAGGTAGGGAAGCTGAGAGGTGCAGCCCCTTGGAGGGCAGTGTGGTGGTTCCACAGGAGGCTAGGGGTAGGTCTGCCATATGATCCTGAAACCTTATTGCTCAGTATATACCTGGAGGAACTGATATGGGGATATGAATGGATATTTTCACACTGCTGTTTATGACCGCCATGTTTGAAATTCACAATGAATGGAGAGGACCTAAGGGTACAACTGAGGAATGGAAAGGGGAGCTGTGGTGTATACGTACAGGGGACTACTGAGTGGCCACAGGAAGGAATGAAGTTGTGAGGCATACAACTAGTTGAATTAACCTTAAGAACTGTATGTTGAATGAAACGGCAGAAACAAAAAGACAAATATTATCATGCCTCATTCATATGGACTAACTATAATATAAAAACTCAGTGAGCTGAAGTCGAGAGCATGGGTTATTATGTTGGGACCTATTGTAAAGGGTCCTAGATTATAAACAATCACATATATTCAGGAGTTGTAACTGTTATTTCTAAATACTGAGATACTGAGCTGTTTTTACATAACCTGGTCATTCTCATAAAGTTTGGGTATTTATGTGACACCTGAGAATCAGAGTTAGAGCTCTTAAACTATGAAACTCAGCAGTACATGCCATACAGGAACTGTTTAAAAAGTAGAAAAAGGGATCAGACTTTAACTAGAAATATGAAGGAAGGTGTTCTGGATAGGACTAAGGTAGATCAGAATACAGGCTAAAGGATGATTTCGTACATATTTTAAAACTTCACCTTCTGTGTGAGGCCATGTTTTAGTTTGCTAGCTGCCAGAATGCAATATACCAGAAACAGAATGGCTTTTAAAAAGGGGAATTTAATAAGTTACAAGTTTACAGTTCAAAGGCCGAGAAAAATGTCCCAATTAAAGCAAGTCTATAGAAATGTCCAATCTAAGGCATCCAGGTAAAGATACCTTGGTTCAAGAGGGCCAACGAAGTTCAGGGTTTCTTTCTCAAGTGGAAGGGCACATAGTGAACACGGTCAGGGTTCCTCTCTCATCTGGAAGGGCACTATGGTGAACATGGTCAGGGTTCCTCTCTCATCTGGAAGGGCACATGCAAGCACGGCATCACCTGCTAGCTGCTTCTCCTGGCTTCCTGTTTCATGAAGCGCCCCAGGAGACATTTTCCTTCTTCGTCTCCAAAGGTGGCTGGCTGGTGGACTCTGCTTCTCATATCTATGTCGTTATGCGCTCTCTGAATCACTCATTCTCCAAAATGTTTCCTCTTTTATAGGACTCCAGTAGACCAATCAAGACGCATCCAAATGGGTGGAGACACATCTCCCCTAATCCAACTTACGAACCACTCTTGATTGGGTTACATCTCCAGGGAGATGATCTAATTACGTACAGTATTGAATAGGGATTATTCTGCCTCTACAAAATGGGATTTTGATTAAAACATGGCTTTTCTAGGGTACATATATATATCCTTTCAAACCAGCACAGACCAAAAGGAGAGATGTTTATTTGATGCAAAATATATATTTTGGGTAGTGCATTACCGACCTTAACTTGTATAGTCAGTTTAGTTGAACACCATAAGTACATGGAATCTTTAATAGGGTGTGATATTTTATTGGTTTGTCCAGGTTAGTGTGATGCCATGATATATCCCGGAGTAATCTGGGCAGTGAATAAAGAAGTATTTGCAAGGCCCCTGTTCTAGTTGGTTAGCTCCTGGGATGCGATATTCTGGAAACGGGGAATTTATTAAATTGCAAGTTTACAGTTCTAAGGCTATGAAAATGTTCCAATTAAAGCAAGGCTATAAAAATGTTCAAATTAAGGCACCAACAAGAGGTTACTTTCATTCAAGAAAGGCCAATGAAGTTTTGGGTTTGTGTCTCAACTGGAAAGGCACATGGTGAACATGGCAACTTCTGGTAGCTTTCTCTCTAGGCATCTTGTTTCATGAATCTTCCCTAGGGGCATTTTCCTTCTTCATCACCAAAGGTCTCTGGCTATGTGGGCTCTGAGGCTCTGTAGCTCTTAAGCTTCTTCCCAAAAAGTGTTTCCTCTTTTAAAGGATTCTAGTAAACTAATCAAGACCCATCTGGAATGGGTGGAGTTATATCTCCCTCTATTCAAAGGTTAATACCCACGATTGGGTATGTCACATCTTCAAAGAGTTTTCCAATCAAGTTTGCAACCTACAGTTCTGAATAGGGATTAAAACAAATGGCTGCCTCCAGGAGATGGATCAGGATCAAAACATGGCTTTTCTGGGGTACATAATCCTTTCAAACTGGCACAGTCCCCTTGAGGGACTCGGGAGAAAGGAGAAAATATCCAAATTCCCCATTTGGAGAATTTCTCATATTCTCACAAGCAGTGGGCACAACCAAAGTAATAGGCTGAGCCCTTGATCTTGGGGTCCACCCCTATGAAACTTATCCGTGCAAAGGATAGGCAAAGCCTACTTAAAATTAAGCCTAACAGTCACCCCCAGAGAATCTCTTTTGTTGCTCAGATGTGGCCTCTCTCCCTAAGCCAACTCAGCACATGAACTCACTGCCCTCCCCACTATGTGGGCCATGACTCCCAGGGTTGCAAATCTCCCTGCCAAGAAGGGACAGAACTCCCCCGCGATTCGCTGGGACCTGGCATCATGGGATTGAGGAAGCTGTCTTGACCAAAAGGGGAGAAAGAAAAATTAGACCAAATAAAGTTTCAGTCACTAAGAGATTTCAAACTGAGTTGAAATATTATCCTGGAGGTTATTCATATGCATTATATAGATATCCCTTCTTAGTTTATGATGGACTGAAGTGGCTGGAATTACCTGAAACTGTTGTGCTGTGTTCCAGTGATCTTGATTCTTGAACGTGATTGTATAAAGATATAATTTTACAGTGTGACAGTGTGATTGTGAGAACCTTGTTCTGATACTCCTTTTATCCAGGCTATAGAATTGTGATTTTAAAAATATGGATAAAAATAAATAATAGGGGGGAGATAAGGGGTAAAATAAATTGGATAGATGGAAAAAGTAGTGGTCAATGAGAAGGAGGGGTTAGGGGTATGAGATCTATGAGTTTTTCCTTTTTTCTTTTTATTTCTTTTTCTGAAGTGATGCAAATGTTCTAAAAAAAAATTATCAGGGTGATGAATCCACAGCTACGTGATGTATGTGAGCCATTGATTGTACACCGTATGTGGACTGCATGTGTGTGAAGAGTTATCAATACCAATATATTAAAAAAAAAAAAAAAACAACGGAGACCCAGCGAGAGTACTTTCAAAGGAGGGAAGCAACGATTTCAGGGAAATGTAGTCTCCTCCCCTACCGACGCATCCCACAGCACTCAGGGAATGAAAAGGTAATTTCTTCTGCGCATGTGCAGCCGTAGACTCACGGCCTCATTCTTCCCCCTCTCCGGCTTCCCTGAAAGTGACCTGAGTCCTTCACAGAGTGGATGCTGTGCACGGGGGGACAAGAGCACGTGGGGAGCAGCCGGGAGTGGCTCAGGAGCGAGAATGGCCAATCCCTGGGAAACCCCCCACTGCCCATCAGACGTGCGCCTCCTGCCCAGGGAGGCCCAAGGTTGAGATCTGACCCCGCGGGCTCCTGGGGCACCGGGGGTGCTGATTCCCTGTCAGGGGGAGGTTCCCAGGTGAGCCCAGTCTGCGGAAACCTTGTGCCCTTCCCAGGTGCAGCTCGACCCGGGAAAGGCCCGTGGCGGAGACGGGATGTCAGCTGTGTTTAACCTTGCCCCTGAACGTGGCAGAAATTGGGGTCGTCGATCTGTGGGCTTTGTAACCATAAACCCCAAGTGAATTCCGGGGGCGAGATAAGGAACCTGTGTAAGAGTTCAAGCATCTGAAAGTTATTAATAATGACAGTTTCAGGACGCTGCTTTGAAAATAGTTGTGTTACCTGTACTTAAACCAGTGCCAGGTACAAAATACTGAGTGATAATGGCGTTTATATTAAGGAGACACTTATTTTCATTGGGTTTCTTATATCAGCCTCAGAGCCACTTTACACGTCGATGTCATTGAATGCATTTTTTAAAAATTTTTTAAAAATAGAGTTTCAAGTTGGTGGAGTAATGTGCCCAGGTCAAAGACTATACCTGGTGGGGAAGCTGGGATTTAAAGGCACATGTGTTTTACTCCCAATCTCAGGCTCTGGTATGCACTTACCTAAAATCAGCATTGCAGCACTGAGCCACCTGTCTCCAAGTCCCTGGTGATATTATGTGACATGAATGTAGATGGCATCCTACCACACGGTATATGCATTCTGATATTTCTAGTGCATTTTCAGATCGTATGAACCAGACAAATTTCCTAACCCTTCCTACATTGGAAGGCTAGGCTATCTGTGTTTTATGTCTCATATTATGGAGAATCCAAGAGCCAGGTGCTTGGTCCTGAAGTAAATTTGTTTCTCAAGTCCAGGTCTCAGATCCTGGGAACAAAGCAGCCCTCATGAGGTGGGAAGCAGGGGGCGTATGGGAGCTAGAATCTTACCTGGAAGGGAATGTGCCTCTGGCTTTTCACTTCGCACCAGAGCTTCAAAGCAGACAGGAAGAGCCCAGAAAGGAGTTCTGATTTGCTTGGCCTGAGGCAGTCCTTACTTCCTCTGCCCAGAATGAACCAGACTTGATGATGTCACGGTGTGGCAGTGGAAGGTTTGGGTCAGTTTTGAAAAGAGTAAGGTGGGCTGGGCTGGGGAGGCTGGCTGACATGATGCCCAGGAAAGGCCGTTTCATAGGGGAGCTGGTATGGGAAAGGTCTTGAGATAAGGGAACACCAGCCCGAGGTGAGGAAATTCAGTGGGAGTGGCGGGCTCGTGTCTCAGGAGGGCTCCTATGGCCTCTGTTCTCCACTCTGCAGATTACGTGCTTCTCTGATTCACGTCCATGACATCATGTGGCACTACTGACGTTGTCCTAACCTCAGAGAACCCTAGAATGGTGGTTCAAGAAGGGTTTCTGTAGGTATCTGCTTCAGACTCATTTGAAAGCTTTAGAGACTTTGGGCATGATGAATTCAGTAACTTGCCCAGGGATATCTAGTTTGTTTGTTGAAGAGCCAAAAGGAAAACACAGAACAGCTCACTCTCTTAAATAAGATAACAGAGGCATCTTATCAAAAGGGCCTTTGGATGTTAATAATAGGATTGCATATGGGGAAAAAATACACCAAATGTAAACTATGGACGACAGTCAAATAGTACTATTTTAATAATTATTCACCAATTGTAACAAAGATAACTACAGTTAAGAAAATAGTACAATTTTTAACAAGTGCTATCATCAATTATAACAAATGTTCCACATCAATGCAAGTTATTGGGGATAAAGTGGGTATGGAATCCTGTATTTTATGCATGACTGTTCTGTAAATAAATTCTCCAATTAAAAAACTGTAAAAAAAAAAAAAGGCTTTTTGAGAAATTATATGACAGTTAAAACAGATTATTTAAAATCCTTGCAAAACAAACAAACAAAACCTTGCCTTAAAGCATCTCTGTTCCTTTTATTCTGCTCTCTGGACTTTCTCTGTCAAGGGGTAAAAACTATTGCTGAGAAAACAGAGAAATTAGGCACCCGAATGAAAGAATAATGTCTTAACCTTTGGTGCACTGTAATTTCTTTGTGTTTATTTGCCAGAAAGACACAGGTAATATAGTTAAATCGATTGCGAAAAGTTTATATTCATCTCTCTGAAGAACTGCAAATTAAGGCCCCATGTTTGTGTTACAGTCACACATGGACAGATCCTACCACCTCAACATCGTCCTACTGATGCCATTTCAAAGCCCACAGTGCCCAGTTCCCATAGGGACACTGCTCCCCAACTGAAGAATCAGATTTTTAGTAAGTGAAGGTAGGAGCTGTGAGGCTTACTAAATCTCTTGAACCCTATACTGTTTCTGTCCCCCTAGCTGGAACCATCAACAGTTCTTTGCATTCTCCTAAGAGCTACAGAAATGAAAAAAAAATCTCAGGTAAGCACTCTGTTCATTCCCCACTTTGTTTTGTAATTTATGAGTCCATACATTAATTGGAAAAGCAGAGCTAAAAATATATCAAATCAATCTTGAGCGAAGATTTCTCATTAATCCTGATGTTTGCTGTCAGCATTTGGTAGGTAACTTATATTAGGGCAAGTAGCTTTCCTCCAGTTACCAGTTTGCTAAGATGTCATGTTAGTGATGAGTTTGCATTGAAGTATATTGAGTACTTTTTTGCATCTCTATTGAAAGAAAGCCATAGTTTCTTTAATCAATAAATATTATGAATGCTGTGATCTACTTTCTGTTATTCTTGTATAGACCATACTTACCAATAAATGGTGAGTTTTTCTTACATATGTTCTTAAGGGTTCTGTTGTTATTGTTTTGCAAATACTATATTTAAGATTTTTATTTTTATATTCCCAAATTAGATTAGACTATAATTTTCTTATGTTCCTGCCTAATTATGGTATCATTGTTATACTTTCAAAAGGAAATGGGGCAGTGTCTATTCTGTCTTTTCCTTTCTAATAATTTAGATGAGAAAATTGCCTGTTACTTGTAAGTTTTGGCAAAACTTACCTATAAAATTGGGCCATTGGAGACTTTTGGAATGCAGATTTTGATTATTGAATTGCTTTATGAAAGTCATATATCTACCCTGGATTTTTTTTCATTAAATTTTTGTCCTCACATTTTCATAAAAAGGTGTTATTTCCATTTGTATTTTTAATTGTATTTTCATGAGCTGCTCTGAGGTTTTTTAAATCTTTATGTGTCCTTTGTCACATAAGTAACTCCTTCCTGATCAGCTTCTGTATTTTATTTCAGTATTGAGGATGCTGATCATGAAAGACAAAAAAAAGTTCTAGTTGGCCCAGTCCAGAACCTACAATTTCAAGGTTCTGGTGCCTTCACATTTTGTGCTGGCATTCTTCTCTAAATATTTGAGCAGAGGAAACATAAACTCATCATATCTGTGCTCTCCACCTCTACAAAACCACCCCCCAGGACATTTATGGAGAAGAATCTTTCTCTTCTGAATTGCCTTGACACCTCTGTTCAAGGTGCTTTATGTATGTTGTCTCTTTCTTGCAGGGTTGATCTATGTTTATCTACTATTATACTGTCTTAATGTCTCTTTACAGTAAGTCTTGAAATGAGGTAAGGTCTTTCAACTTTGTTCTTTTTCCAAATTGTGTGGAATATCTGGGGCCTTTGCTTCTTCATATAAATACTTAAAAATAAGCTATTCTATCTCAGAAAAGCCTGCTGAGATTTTTATTTTGATTGTATGGCATCTTGATCCACTGAGTCTTCCAGATCATGAACACAGCACCTCTCTCCATTTATTTAAGTCATAATGAAGGGTTTTGAGCTGATAAAGGGCAGGTCTGACATCTATTTGAAAAGAATGCCTCTGATACTGTTGAGGGTAGAAGAGGAGTAGTCAGGCACAAGTGGTAATAATGGAAGCAGGAACAACATAGGCAGCTATTTTGGTAATTTCTAGTAAGAAATGTTGCTCTTAAGGGTGTTGGTAGTTGTGGTACTTCGAAGTGGTCAGATTCTGGATGTAGTTTGGAGGTAGAGCCAACAGGATCAGATTGCCTGTTTCCTCACAGCCTTGCAAATGGAGGATGTGTTGTTAAATTCTTTCAGGTTTTACCAGTGTGTGTGATAAAAACCTCATATCTCTGTTGAGTTTAATAAGGTTCTATCTTACAAGTAAGGTGGAGCAGCTTTTATTGTAGCTTATTTGTATTTTTTTTAGAGTGAGACAATGTCATTTATTTGCATATGCTGAGACTGTTTACCTAAAACATCAGAGGGAGTCTTATGAACAGCTGTCAGACCTAATAACAGTGTTCATTAAGATATCCTGATACAATAAATGTAAACAAAGAGCAATGCTTTGTGTATAAGGGCAAAAAATAATTGCAGAATGCAAGGGAAAAAATGCCCCATTCACAATGGCAACAACAAAATTTGGGCATTAATTTAATAAAAATATGTAATACCTTTATGATAAAACTATCAAAGATTACAAAAGTATTATAAATGTGATTTTTAAGGAAGAAAACATGTACCATATTTATGAATGAGAAGCCTAAATATTTTAAAGATATCTGTTCTGTATGAAATATATACCAATTTTTTTCCATTCTAACTAAAGTAGATGTTATTAGAGCTTTACTTGTTGACTCATAACTATATATATATATAAAATTTGTAAGAAAATTTTGGAAGTTTTTTTTCAACATTTTTTATTGTGAAATATATTCAGAAAGTTGATAAATTTCAAAATCCAGTTTAATACGTAGTTATAGAGAAAATTTCAGAGTAAGGTGTGGGTTACAGTTCCACAATTTCAGGGATTTGTTTCTAGCTGTTCTGATGATATACTAGCAATTAAAAAGAAATATCAGTATAATGATTCACTGGTCATAATCATTTGCTATTTCTTATCATTTCTCTTACTACTCTTCCCTCTCATTTGATCCTTCTCTGAATCTTGAATGATATTTGGGCATAATCATTCTAATTTCTTCATGTTGAAAAGGGATGTTGACATTATGGGGTAGGGGCTGCAACTATTTGATGTTCCTGGAGAGTCTGGTACCTCTGGGTTCCAGGGCTTATCTGGTATAGGAACAATCTGGAGGTTCTAAGTTTCTGAAAAATAAACTGAAGGGAGTGAAATGTTTGCAGAGTCTCAGATAGAACCTTGGGTGTTCTTTAGGGTTTTCAGGAATAATGTTGGTTGGGGCTTGGCATACTGTGGCAATTTGCAATATCTAGCTGAAGCTTACATAAGGGTAACCTCCAGAATAGCTCTTGACTTTGAAACTCTCCTAGTCACCTGCAACCTTGTTTTGTAACATTTCTTTTCCCCCTTTTGGTCAAGAGGGCACTGTCAAGCCCAGGATGCCAAGGCTAGGCTCATGCCTGGGAGTCATGTCCCCCATAGGGAGGGAGAGTAATGAATTTATTTGCAGACTTGGCCCTAGAGAGAGAGTTCACATCTGAGCAACAAACAGGTTTTCTGGAAGCCACTCTTAGGCATCATTAGACGTAGGCTTAGCTTCCCTGTCACAGAAATAAGTTTCATATGAGCAAGCCTGAAGACTGAGGGCTTTGCCTATTAACTTGGGAGTCCCTAATTCTTGAGAGAGTTTCAGGAATTTCCCAGGTGGGGAATTTTAATAGTTCCATATTTTTCTTCCTGTCCCTCAAGGGACTTTGAAAATACTTTTTATTTATCTGCCCAACATACTCTGGAATCTATCCAGCTATTACATTAACTATAAAGAATTTCAAGACCTCATTCCCTATTGTAGGCTGCATGAGTTTAGGTGGTTTAAATGAACTGGCCAGACCAGTTAAGTTACATTGTGTGCCACAGAAAAATTTAAATTTTGAACAAAATAGCATCTCTTCCTTTGGTCTCACACAGAAGGTGAAGTTTTATAAAACAGACAATACTATCCTTAACCCTATATTTTGATTGACTTTAGTCCCAACCAGATCAACTTCGCTCATATCTCTAATTGAAGTCTGATCTCTTTATCAGCTTCTTTGACAGTTGCTGTATGGAGTAATGCTGAGTTTCACATTTGCTCTAACTCTTGAGTCTTAGGTGTCACCCAGGTAACCAAAGTTCCGTGGAAATACCAGGGTACACACATAGAGCACAGCATCTCCAAATTTACTAAGAGTCAATTTCCTAAGGTATTTTCCATGTCACCTGTTTCTGGACCCTTCAGATTGACCTCAGTGTCATTCAAGGACGTGGCTGTGGAGCTCACCCAGGGTGAGTGGCAGCTCCTGGGCCCTGCCGAGAGGACTGTGTATAGAGATGTGATGCTGGAGAACTACAGCCACCTCGTCTCAGTGGGTGAGCACATCCTACACCCTGTGAAATAATTTCTCTTTTCTTCTTCTTCTTTTTTAAATATTAATCACATATTTAAAAAAGGATTTCTGTGTTCATGTTCACCAGCCTGTGCATAGTGGAACCTAGGAGTCAGTGAAATCTCATTAAAGATATCCCTCAAAATCTTAATGCTGTCTCCTGTTCCTTATCCCAACAGAAAGGAAATCAACCCAGGGGAAACCATGGGACTCTGACAGTGATAGAAAGTCCAAGATTGAAATTTCCAGGGTGAAAGGGTGACTGTGGAATGGAGTGTTGCCGTGATGAGGAAAACTTGTTCTTTGCTGAGCATCTGTAGGTTAAGTGTACTCGATCCTGAAGTATACTCATCATAGTTTAAAAAAAACTTTAAAATATGACTTCTTTGTGATGGGCAAACACAGTGTGTATCAGAAAATTTACACAGGAGAAATCCTTCATGACATCCTAAATGATCATAAGAACTTACCCAGAATTATTCTTCATTACTAAAAAGGTTATTATCAGGAGATATCCAACATTTCAGTATATATAAGAAATAACTGACCAAAATGAGATTTCATTGACTATCTCAGAATATTTATCAAAATCAAGAAATTAACATTAATAAAATACTAGGATTTAATAGGTGGAGCTTATTCATTTTTTTTACCTATTTTCCAAATAAGACCCATTACAGAAAAGAAAATCCAGAACATTGCATTATATTGTGTTCTCGTATCTACTTTCTCTCCCTTAACCTCAAGCATCTTACCATTTCCTTTTGTTTTAGAACCATGTCCTATTTCCAGAGTTTGGGACATATTTGTTTTGGATTTTTCCTGTTTTCTTATGATTAGGCTTAGTGATGCACCTTTGGCAGCACTTGCACAGAAAGGTTGCTGACCAGAAGCAACATGCTGTCACCTGGTCCCATTGCTACTGATGTCAACTTAGTAAGGAAGGCACCATTTTACCTTTTGTATCAATAAATATCATGTGATGAATTACTGTTGCTTAGACATCCTGCTAATTCTCAAACTTTCACCTCCAGAGCTAGCATATATTTGTGACCCTTGCCAAAATCAGTTATCATGGTTGCCTAAGAGCACACTTTTAAAATATATTCCTTCTGCATTCATCAGTTGGCATTCTGTCGTAAAGAAGAATTTCTTTAGTTACTGCAAACCCCATGGGTATGAATACCAGTAAATAAATGTCATGAGGGTATACACAGTATAATTACGAGAGCTGTTATGTACACTGAGTTCATTCCTCAATCTCCTGATTAAATGAGCCCCTACTATTTTTAAAATGCAGGGCTTTTTTTCTGTTAAAAGCATTTATAAATGTTTATTACTTTATTGGTAGGTTCCACCAACATCCCAATTCAAACAAAAGCCTTAGAATTCAACAGTAACTATTTCCTTAGCTAGCCCCCCAAAAAACATTATTTTCTATTTTGTCTTCTAGATCCCCAAAATATCTCTTCCCTTCTCTTCATATCTGTGGCCACTGATTCTCTCTACTGGGTTTATTAAAACAAGATTTTTTTTTTTTCAGGCAGGCTCTGGGAATCGAACTCCGGTCTCCAGCATGGCAGGCGAGAACTCTGCCACTGAGCCACCATTGAGCTCAACAAGATTTTAATTTTTGTAGTCTTCGCACATTTAGACACATTCTGCACAACAACCACAATGATCTTATGACCTTTTTGTTATTTTCTAGTGTTGATTCACATTTACAGAAAAATCATGCAAAGCGTTCAGAATTCCCACATACTCCTCCCCTCACACACACTGTTTTCCCTGTTGGTTTATTTTTTCCCTTTTTTAATGCAGTTTCATTGAGGTATGTTCATATACACAAACTATCCAAAGTATACAATCATTGGCTCACAGTATCAGCACATAGTTGTGTATACATTACAATGATTAATTTTAGAAGATTTTGATTTAGTGTGATACATTCGTTATTTTTTTAATTATTTTTTTGCGAAATCTTCACACACATACAGTTCATCCATAATATGCAATCAATGGTCACAATATCATCACATTCATCACCATGATCATTTTTGGAACATTCACATCACTTCAGAAAAAGAAATAAAAAGAAAAATTGATACACATCCCATATCCCTTACCCCTCCCTTTTATTGACCACTAATATTCAATCCACCTTATTCTTTTTACCCCTTAACCACTCCATTATTTTTTTTACCATCTGTTCATACGCTGGACAAAAGGAGCAACAGACACAAGGTTTTCACAATCACATGGTCACATTGTAAAATCTATATGACTGTACTATGATCGGCAAGAATCAAGGCTACTGCAACACTGTTTCATGTAGCCACTCCAATACACCATAAACTAAAAAGGGATATCTATATAATGCATAAGAATAAGTTCCAGGATAACCTCTTGACACTGTTTGAGATTTCTAGCCACTGAAATTTTATTTTCTCTCATTTTTCTGTTCTCCCTGTTGGTCAGCAAGGTTTTCTTAATCCCATGTTGCCAAGTCCTGACTTCACCCCTAGGAGTCCTGTCCCACATTGGATTCTTTGAAGAAGAAAAGAAATGTCTTCATATAGATTATGGTGGCGAAGGCATGGCTATTTCCTTGGGTTGAATTGTAGGTGTGCGAATAAAACAGAAATAAACAGAAAGAAACAAGTACTAGAGTCAATGTGGTGAAAGAGAAGTACCTATTCACTGTTGGTCGGGAAGCTGAGAGGGGCAGCTCCTCCAGAGGGCAGTGTGGTGGTTCTGCAGGGGGCTAGGGATGGGGTTGCTGTATGATCCTGCAACCCCATTGCTAGGTATATTACTGGAGGAACTGAGAATGGGGATAGGAGTGGACATTTGCACACTGTTATGTTTGTTATTGATAAACCAATATTGTTATTTATATTGTTAGCTGAAGTCAATATTTCATCTTAAGACTCAATCTTTCTGTTGTAAAATTCTATTTTCTTAAAAATTTTATTGTGCAAACATAATAGAACATGGGATTCTCCATTTTAACCACCATAACATATAGTATTAAGTGGTCTTAATTGTACACAATTTACAGGTACATTACATTTGGACAAGACACAGTAACTCGTACAAGCCTGACTTTCTTCCAGAAACCGCTAACATTGGACAAATGAGGCAAATTTTGACATTCCACAATAGACATTTCCAGATAATACTCTTTAAGAGAAGAGAAGTACACAATTTTAGCCCCTCAGTCCACTCCTTTTTTGTTTTGGGGACATTTCAAGGCAAAACAAAGGAAAGTAAACTCAGTGCCAGCAGGATGAAGGAAAATCCTGTTAGAGGAGGAAAAACAAAATAGAATATGAAAAAACTGAAGTAAATGATACATGGTTACAGATTAAGTTGATTCCCTGAAAAAGATATGTTAAAGTCCCAACCACCAATCCCAAGACTGAGATCCAATTTGGAAATAGAATCTTTGAAGATGTGACTAGTTCAGATGAGGCTACCCTGAATTATGTTGGGCCCTTCATCCAATATGATGGTATGGTGGTTTGAAACTATTATGTACTCCAGAAAAACCATGTTTTCATCCAGATCCAATCTTGTAGGGCTAGACCTATTGTTAACACTGGAATACTCTAATTGGATTGTTTACATGGAGATGGGACACAATTGCGGGTGATGGTTTTTGGTTAAATGGAGATGTGACTCCACCCATTGAAGGTGGGTATTTATTCGTTTACTAGAGTCCTTTAAAAGGGGAAACACTTTGGGGACCCTCAGATGTAAATGCTTGGAGTGCTGACAGAGGAAATGCCTGGCCACAGGCAGAGCCCAGAAGATATTGCCATGTGCCTTCCCGTTCGATGCTAAGTAAGCCAGAATCCAGAGTTGTGTCTTGGAGGAGCTAAATGAAGGGCCACATATGCTTAGAGAGTAAACCACTGGCATCGGAAGCTGGAAGAAATGGAACCAGGAACAAGGACCAGCAGACACCACCCACATGTCTTCCCATGTAACAGATAACAGCATTTCTTGAGTCAAGCTATCCTTTCCTGGGTGGCTTAGTTAGGTATTTTTCTGGCCTTAGAACTGTTAATTTGTAACATAGTAAATTTCCTTTATAAAAGCCATTCCATTTCTGGTATGTTGTATTCAGTTTTGCAACTGAAAACAGTTGGTGTCCTTAGCAGAGAAACCTTAAACAGAGCCAGTGTGCTGGTTTGAAACATTTATGTACCCCAGAAAAACCATGTTCTCATAATCCAGTCATGTGGGGGCAGACCTATTGTAGGGTGGGACCTTTTGTTTAGGTTGTTTTCATGGAGGTATGACCCACCCACTTGTGGTGGGATCTTTTGAGTACATTATTTCCATTGAGATATGACCGCACCCATTCAAGGTAGGTCTTAATTAGCTTACTGGACTCTTGAAAAGAGCTAACAAAAGTGAGCTGAGAGATGCAACTAGACAGACATTTGAAGATGCTAAGATAAGAAATGAAATCCAGAGTTTGCCCCAGAGAAGCTAAGTAAGGTTCCACGGGCACTTATGGAAAAAGCCACTGGAATCTGAGACTGAAAGCAATGAACTGGGAAGGAGAATCAGATGCCAGCCATGTGCCTTCCAAGCTGACAGAGTTTCTCCAGATATCAGCATCCTTTCTTCAAAGTCAAGGTATCTTTCTCTGGATGCCTTAATTTGGACATTTTCTTGGCCTTAGAAGTATAAACTTATACGCCCTTTATAAAAATGCAACCATTTCTGGTATATTGCAATCCAGCAGCTTGAGCAAACCAAAACAGCTAGTAAGAGAGAGGCAGGAAGATATGTCCATGGCATATACCAAGACTTGCATTTCTTCTTCCAGGAGCCATGGAATCCAAGCCACCCATCAGAAGCCAGGAAAGAGGCCATGGGATGGTTAGGTGTGTGTGTTAACCTGGACAGGTGATGGTGCCCAGTTGTCTGGCCAAGCAAGCACTTGCCTGACTGTTGCTGCATGGACATTTCATAGACTTGAATCACCAGTGAGTTGATTGCACCAATGGCCCATTGCATATGAAGTCAACTAAGGGGAGTATCTTCTGCAATGAGAGACATTTAATCCAATCAGTTGGAT
>PVIY010035097.1:0-26610 GCA_004026745.1 Myrmecophaga tridactyla
GAAGAACTAGGATATTCTCTAATATCATTGCCTTATGTACAGTTAACAAGTTGAACGCATTTAATATTATGAGGCGTATTCTCTATTCCAATTTTTTCAAATGTCCCTATAAAGACTTTTGAGTCTTTTTTCCATTATTAGAGCCCATCTAAGTTCATGTATTGCATTTATTTGTTTTTGACTCTTTTGTTGTTCTTTTTTTAATTGTGGAGACATGTACACAACATACACATTACCATCTCAACCATTCCTGAGTATCCCATTCACTGCGATTAATTACATTGACAGTGCCATGCTATGCTAACCACTATCCAGTAAAAGAACTTTCCCATCAACCTAAACAGAAACCCTGTACCCATCATTCATTAACTACACATTGCCCCTCTGTCTTGCCCCAGGTAAGCTGTAATCTACTGTCTCTAAACTTAAATTATTTCAATTACTTCAAATGAGTATAATCATGCCATATGTCTCTGTGTGTCTTACATTTCATTCAATGTGATGTCTTCTAGTTCTTCCATGTTGTGATGTGTGTCAGGACTTCATTCTTTTTACAGCTAAGTAATATCACATTGTATCTATATACCACATTTTGTATCCCCTTCTCTGTCAATGAATACTTGGATTGCTTCCATCTCTTGGCTATTATGAGAACACTGCTATGAGTACTGCTGTACAGCTATCTTTTTTAATTCTTCCTCTTCCATTCTTTTGGGAACATAACCAAAAGTAGAATGCCAGGTCATATGATAGTTCTATGTTTAACTTTTTGAGGAACCTCCAAACTCTTTTCCACTTGGTTGCATCATTTTTATATTGCCACCAAAAATGTACAAAGGTTGTAATTCTCTTATTTAATTGCTATTGTTTATACTGTTTTTTTTTTTAATATTAGCTCTTCTCAGGAGTGTGAGGTGCTGTATCTCATTGTGTTTGTTTTAAAAACTTATTCTTGGGGTTCCATTTACACTGCTCAAAATTTCCCATTTAATGCTTTCAAGTTGACGTTTGAATTGGTTCAGTTATGTTCATGATATTCTACCATCACCAATAACCATTATCCCAACTCCTTCATTACCTCAAACAGAAACTGTGTAACCAATAAACAGTAATTCCTTCTCCCTCTCCTCACCTTCAGCCTTTGGTAGCTTACCACCATTTAGTAACATGCAGACTTTGGTCTCTGCAGTTTCCTAAAGGTATTTTTTATAAACATGTTTATACAGTATTTGTCATTTTGTGTCTGGCTTATTTTATACAACATGTCATTTTTGTGGTTCCTCCATGTTGTGGTAGGCATCAGAACTTCATTCACTTTTACAGCTGAATAATATTCCATTGTGTATATACCACTGTGTTTATTCATTCATCTGTTAATGGTCCCTTAATAGGTTGTTTCCACCTTTTGTCTGCTTTGAACAATGCTGTTGTAAATATTGGTGTTTACAGTATCTACTTGAGTCTCTGCCTTCAGTTCTTTTGAGTAGATACCAGCTGGGGTTGCTGGTTCATATGGAAATTCTATTTTCAACTTCCTGTAACTGTCAAACTGGTTTCCACAGTCTCTGTACCATTTTACAGTGTCACTAGCAATAATATCAGGATTCCTGTCTCTCTTTTCTTCACCAACATTTGTTTCTTCACCAAACATATCGCTTGTTTAGTAATAGCCAGCTTGTGGATGTGAAGTGGTATCTTATTGTGCTTTTGATTTAAATGTCTCTGATAATCAGTGATGTTGAATATCATTTTATGTGCTATTGCTACTTGTATCTTCTTTGGAGAAAGCCTAATTAAATCACTAATGAATCCGTATTGTCTTAGATGTTGTTGCATTGGGAGGTTTTTTGTTTCTGATAGAATACTTACTTTTTGTTGGTGTTTTGAAATTGTCCATTTCTCCTTGAGTCAGTTTCCTCAATTTGTGTGTTCCTGGGAATTTGTTCATTTCATCAAACTTACCTAATTTGTGAACACTGTGGTAGTTAATATCCTCTTATAATTCTTTTTATTTCTGTAAAGTCAGCAGTAATATCTCCCTTTCATTGCAAATGGTTTTTAATTTCATCTTCTCATTTTGTTTGTCATTCTATCTAAAGTTTGTTGTAAGTTTGGATATTTTGTATTTTTATTTTCATTCTTCTCAAGATATTTCCACATTTGCTGGTGATTTCTTCTTTGACCCGTTAGTTCATTAAAAGTATTGTTTTTGTCAGCACTTGTATTTTTCTGTTTATTTTTTTATGTATGTATGTATGTATGTATGTATGTATGTATGTATGTATGTAGTTTTGCACGGGCATGCACTGGGAATCGAACCTGGGTCTCCAGCTTGGCAGGTGAGAATTCTGCCTGCTGAGCCACATCACATTGCTCTGTTTATTTTTTATGCAGTTTTATTTACACATCATATAATCCATCCTAAGAAAACAATCAATGCCTCCTGGTGTAATTGCATAGTTAATGCATTCAGTACCACAGTCTAAATGAGAATATTTCTATTTCTTCCACAAAATAAGAAGAGGAAAAAATTTTTTTTAATTAAAAAGAAAATAAGAAAAAAAAAGAAAAGGAGAACCAAGAACAAGAAGCCCATACTCCTCTATCCTCCCTTATTAACATTCAGCTTTGTTATATTGCCTTTGTGAACAATTAATGGAAGAATATTACAATGCTACCATTAACTGTAGTCCCTAGTTTGCATTGATTGCATTTTTCCCCATATTCCAGCCTATTTTCAGCACCTTGCAATGGTGACATTCATTTGTTCTCACTCATGCAAAAACTTTCTTGTATTTAATCATCATCTTGTCTCAGAGTTAGATTTCTGCAGCTTTGAAAGTCAGCATTATTCCATACCGCAATGGTTAAGAAGCTGAAAAAGAGATCAGGCTTCAGTTAGAGGCATGAATGAAATGGACTTGAGAAAGGACTAATTTAAATCAGAATACAGGATAATAGATGATGTTGATTGTAGTTTAAAGCTTCAAATTCTTTGTGAGACCAAAGGAAGAGGTGTTTCCATGGTACAAAATTTCTGTTTTCTATAACATGCTAATTTAACCTATCTGGTCACTTTATTTCAATAAATGAATTACAAGGAACCTAGAAGAGGAAATGGGATACTATTATTCTGTACAGGTGAATATAATACCCTGATGCATCCCAGAATATTTTGGGCAGAAAATAAAAGTACTTCCAAAGGTCCCTTGGAGGTCTGGGGGAAAATGTGGAAATATTAAACTTCTCCACCTTAGAATTCCTGATATTCTTGCAAGCAATAGGAAGTCCAAGTTCAATAAATCAAGCCCTTAATCTTGGGGCCTGCTTTTAAGAAACTTATTCATGCAAAGAAGAAGCTAAGTCTACTTATAATTATGCCTAAAAGTCACCCCAGAGAACTTCTTTTGTTGTTTAGATGTGACCTCTGTCTCTCAGCTATCTCTGTAGATAAACTGAGTACCCTCAACTGTATGTGGGCACGGTTCCCAGGGGAGTAATATTCTAAAATCGATTGTACTGTTAGATGCAAAGCTGTATGATTATACTGTGAGCCATTGATTGTGTACTTTGGATGTTTTTTTTTTTTTGCTTGTGAATATATTTCAATAAAATTGCATTTACAGAAAAGAGTATGCTATTTAACTTCTACATATTTGTGAATTTTCAAGTTCGCTTATGGATTTGTAGTTTCATTTCATTGTGGTCAGATAAAATACATGATTTCTGTCTTTTAAAATTTATTGAGACTTCTTTGTAATATAACATAATCTGCCCTGTGGAATGGTATGTGTGCACTTGAGAACAATATTCACTCTTTGTTTTCAAACAGGCTTGTACATATTTCTCATACTCACTCTCTATATATGTTACATCTGTCCTAGTTTGAAAAGTCATATCTTTTTTCCTGATCTAATCTCGTGCAAGCAACCATGCTTCTTTTAGTCCTGATTCAGTATGGTAGGGTGGAAACCCTTTGCGTTAGATTGTTTCCATGGCATATGATACTGAATACGACCTTTCGATTAGGTAGAAATGTGACCCCATGAACACTAGGTGGGTCTTGATTAGTTTATTGGAGTCCTTTAAAAGAGGAGGTATTTTTGAGAAACCTCAGATGGAGGTGCTTGGAAAGCCAAGGGAGATGCTTCAAGTGCTGACAGAGCAGAAACGTAGGCACAGACATTTGGAGATGCAGAACCCAGCAGACATTGCCATATACCTTCCCGTGAGATGCTAAGCAAGTCAGAATCCAAAGTTGTGTCCCAGAGGAACTAAGTGAAGGTCCACAAGCCCTTAGAGAGGAAAAACAGGTATCAGAAGTTGGAAGCAGCAAACAGGGAATAAGGCCCAGCAGACGCCAGTCATGTGCCTTCCAGATCGGCCTTCCTTGAGTCAAGATATCTTTCCCTGGATGCCTTAGTTTGAACATTTAAAAAAATATATTTATATTGTGGAATCTTCACACACATATAGTCCACAAAGTCATGACTCACAATATCATCACATAGTTGTGTATTCATGAATGTGAGCATTTTTAGAACATTTGTGTCACTTCAGAAAAAGAAAAAAGAAAAAACTCCTACATCCCAAACCCCTTACCCCTCCCTCTCATTGACCATTAATATTTCATTCTACCCATTTTTTTACCCTTTGTCGCCCCCCCATTATTATTCATTCATCTTTAATTTTTTACTCATCTGTCCATACCCTGAAAAAAGAAGCACCAGACACAGGGTTTTCACAACCACAGTCACATTGTAAAAGCTATATTGTTATACAGTCTTCAAAAATCAAGGCTACTAGAACACAGTTCAGCAGTTTCAGGTACTTCCCTCTCGCCACTCCAATATAACATAAACTAAAATGGGATATCTATATAATGCATAAGAATAACCTCCAGGATAACCTCTAGACTCTGTTTGAAATCTTTCCGCCACTAAGACTTTATTTTGTCTTATTTCTCCTCCCCTTTTTGGTCAAGAACACTTTCTCATTTCATGATGCTTAATTTCGCCCTATCCCTGGGAGTCTGGTCCCATGTTTTCAAGGAGATTCAGACCCCTGGGAGTCATGTCCCACATAGTGGGGAGGGCAGTGAGTTCACCACCCAAGTTAGCTTACAGAGAGAGACCACATCTGAAAAGAGTTTCTCTGGGGGTGACTCTTAGGCATAATTATCAGTAGGCTTAGCTTCTCTTTTGCAAGAATAAGCTTCATCAGGGCAAGTCCTAAAATCAAGTGTTCAGCCTGTTGAATTTGTTATGCCCACTGCTTATGAGGATATCAGGAATTTCCCAGATGGGGAAGCTGAATATTTCCTCCTTTCACCCCAGTCCCCCAAGGGAACTTTGCAAATACTTTTTTTATTCTCAGCCCAAATTATTCTGGGATATGTTGGAGAATCACACTAGCCTGGACAAATCAGCAAGATCTCATGCCGTATTCAGGATTCTATGTACTTATGGTGTTCAGGTAAACAGACCACACCAGTTGCACTGGTTTGAAAATATGTACTCCAGAAAAGCCATGTTTTAATCCTGATTCCGTCTTGTGAGGGCAGCCATTTCTTTGAATCTTGAACTCAGCACTATAGATTTGATTAGATCACCAAATCTGTAGTTTTGATTGGATTATCCCTAGGGGTGTGGCTTGCCCAGTTGTGGGTGTGACCCTTAATTAGAGGGAGATGTGACCACACCCTTTCCAGGTGGGGTCTTGATTAGTTTACTGGAATCTTTTAAAGAGGAAGCATTTTGGAGACTGTCAGAAATGACAGAGCTGACAGAAACAGCAGAAGCCTAGAGCTCACAGAGCCCAGAGCTGACATAAATTTTGACTATTGGAGAACAAAGATACAGATGTTTGGAGGTGCTTGGAGCTCAGCAGATATTGCCATGAGATGTTAAGCAAGTGGTAACCTGGAGAGAGCTAAAGTAAGCCAAGAGATGAAGGCCAGCCCCAGAGAAGCAAAATGAGGAACACCTACAGGAACAGAAGCTGAAAGCAATAGAGCCCAGGAGCAAGAGACCAGCAGATGCCAGCCATGTGACTTCCCAGCTTCAGGTGTTCTAGACCCATTAGCTGTTCTCAAGTGACAATAACCTCTTGTTGGAGCCCTAATTTGGACATATTCATTTCCTTAGAACTGTAAACTTGTAATTTATTAAATTCCCCTTTTAAAAATAGCCATCCCAGTTCTGCTATATTGCATTCCAGCAGCTTGGAAACAAACACACCAGTTAAATTATATAATAAACTACCAAAAATACAAATTTTGCACCAAATGAACACCTCTCCCTTTGTTCTCACACAGAGGTTGAAGTTTGAAAATATGGGCCGTATCATCCTTTACCCTGTACTCTAATTTCCTGTAATCCTATCCAGATCAGCGTCATTCATATCTCTAGAAGTCTGATTACATTTTTCAGTTTTCTTACAGTGGCTGAATGGGATAATGGTGATTTTCATTGCTTCAGGGCTCTAAACCTGAATCTCAGGTATCACATAAATAACCAAAGTTTCAGGGAATGACCAGGTTATATACAAATAGCTCAGTATCTCAGAGTTTAGAAATACCAGTTACAAGTCCTAAATATTTGTGACTGTTATAAGAACTTACAATCTAGGGGCCTTCACAAAAAGCCCCAACCTGATAACCCATGCTCTTGACTTCAATTTTGTATGTTACAGTCAATCCAAGTGAGTAAGGCATGATAATATTTGCCTTTTTGTTTCTGACATTTTACTCAGTATATTGTCCCTAAGTTTCCTTCAGCTAGTTGCATGCCTTACAACTTCATTCCTTTTTACAGCTGCTCAGTAATCCATTGTGTGTAAACACCACAGTTCCCCCTTCCATTCCTCAATTGTTATATCCTCAGGCCACCTCCACCCATTGCAAATTGAGAACACTGAGTTTGGACATTTTTATGCCTTAGAACTGTAAACATGTAACAATAAATTCTTTTAAAAGCCATTTCTTTTCTGGTATATTGCATTCCAGCAGCATTTAGCAAATTAATTCAGGGTTTGGTAGCTGAGAAGTGGGGTGCTGTGGTTTGCAGATATCAGACATGTTGGAATGGTTATTCAAATGGGTAAGTGGGAGATTTTGAAAGTGCTGTGGGAGCTTGATAGAGGAAGACCGAGAATGCTTTGAAGAGACTGTTGGTGGGAATGTGGGCTCTAAAGATACATCTAAGGAAGCTTTAAACAGAAATGAGGAATGTGTTATTGCAAACTGGAAGGAAGCACCCTTGTTTTAAAGTGGCAGAAAACTTACAAAATTAAGTGCTGGTATTAGATGAGGAACAGAATTTGAGAGGGATGACTTTGATACATAGCAGAAAAAATTTCCAAACTAAATGTGGAAAATGCAGCCTGGCTGGTCCTTTAACAGCTTATAGTAAAATCTGACAGGAAAGAGATAAGCTAAGAAGTTAAATCTCGGGTACAAAGAAAACAGAAATTGATGGTCTGGGAAATTCCAGGCTTCCAGAAAGCAAGACCTCAGAGGCTATTGTCCCACTTGAAGATTTAACTAAATATGGAACCAGCGAGCCATTACAGGACAAATGAGGGTTGGAGATGGAGTTATCCAGAAAGGATTTGTGAAAGTCCTGTTTTCTGATGGTTGTGATTGATCCTTGCATATTGCATAGAAAACCAACAGGAGTGTTGTGGAGTCTGCATAAATGGTACAACTGCCAGTCTGGACTAAAAGAGACTGAAAGAAAAATGACTTCCGAGGCAGCACCATGGAAGCTAAGGTCTGGAGCTATGAAATCCTGGGCCAGGAGTGCAGACCCACCCATATACCTGGAGAGGGTGAGCTTACACTGGAAGCAGAGGGTTGGCCTTTCTACTTCATTGTTCAAAAGAGTTTTGTTGCCCTAGGTCTTAGAGAGGATGGAGCACATAAACCAGATATTGGGGGAGCCTGGAAATTGCCCCATTATTATGAGTGGTTTGAGTATGTACCCTGGAGGTGGCACAGAGTCTGCTTACTGCCCTGATGCTTGGAGAGGGTACAGCCAAGAAAAATGTGGTCCCCCATTGTTCCCTAGGGTTGCACCATCACCCCAGTGTTTGCAGACAACAGTGTAATACACTGTGTAATTCCTTGGTAAGGATGGGATTACCCCCTTTTGAAACCCACCAAATGAAATATTACTCTATAAATGATTCTCAGAGTTTGAAAGCCAATGGAATTTCCCCTGAAGGTTTTTTTTGGAATTGTTTTGGACCAGGGACTTCATTTACCTTTCAGTTTCTCCCTATGGCAATGGGAGCATTTGTCTCATGACTGTCATTCCTTTATATATTGGAAGCAGAAAACTTGTTTTGAATTTCATGGGACCACAGCCAGAAAACAATTTTGCCTTAGAGCAGACCATGCCTGTAGCTGACTTTGATGAAATTTTGTACTGTTTCTGACTTGAATTTGTATTGTTACTGAAATAGTTTAAAGCTTTTGTGACATTATAATGAAATGAATGTATTTTATATATGGAAAAACATGTCTTTTGAGGGTCTACAAGGTGAAATGTCCTGGTCTGAAGCTGATGTGTACTCTGGAAAAGCCAGGTCTTATTCCTGATCCAATTTTGTGGGGTAAGCCATGTTTCTTCCATGGGTAAGCCATGGAAACCTTTTGATTGGATTGTTTTCATGACTATGTGACTCACCCAATTGTGGGTGTGACCTTTTGATTAGATAGAGATGTGACTCCACCTATTTAAGTTGGGTCTTGATTAGTTTATTGGGTCCTTTAAAAGAGGAGACATTTTGGAACAAGATGGAACAAGGAAATACCCTATATATTGATAAAAGGATCAATTAGAAAAACTACACATTTCTTTTAATCTCCAGTGTCTTGGAGCAGCTACTAGTAAAAGCCTAAAATTGTGGAATTATAACCTATACCAAACCCCAAAATCCGTGCTACAACTAATTGCTTTGGTGTGCTTTGAAATTTATTGCTTTTTTGTATATATGTTACTTTTAATAAAAAAACAAGTCAATTGTGATGATAAATGCACAGCTATATGATGATATTGTGAACCACTGATTGTATACTTCAGATGATTACATGGTATGTGAATATATAATACTTATCAACAGAAAACTAACTAGGATATGTAAGCTTAGAGTCTTAAAAACTTAGACTCTTGGGTACTTAGAGAGAAGTTAGAGAAGGGGGAGGGGTTACCTAAAGGGTACAGAAATTTTAAAGAGGTGGAACTTAAATGTTTGGAAATGGGTAGAGATGAAGGTAGCTCATAATTAGGATTATAAGTAATAGTGCTGTATTGTAGGTGAATTTGATTGAAAGGGGTTATTTAGAGTCATGAATGTCACTGATTAACACTACAAATATAAATAAGTTCTTGCATGAATTACTACAAATGTCTGATAACACTTGTAGAAGGAGCTAATAATAGAGTGGAATACGAGGAAAAGGAATGGATTATAGTTAACGATAATACCTTAATATTCTCTCAGCAACAGTGGCAGGTATACAACACTAATACTACGGGCTATTAATAATAATAATATGAGGTGTTCTGGGTCTTCTTTTTTTATTTGTCTAACATTTTTCCTTTTGGAACAATGAAGATGGCCTAAAATTTAGTACGATGAACCAGGTACAAGGACTACAGACACCAGCCAAGTACCTTCCAAGATTGGCCCTCTTTGAGTCAGGGTAACTTTCCCTGTACGCCTTAGTTTGGACATTTTTATGGCCTTTGTGCTATAAACTTGTAATTTAATAAATTCCCCTTTTCAGGCCATTCCGTTTATGGTATATTGCATTCTGGCAGCACTTAGCAATCTAATACAACATCTATATGCCTTCTATATCTAGTCGGTACATAGTATTATTCAAACCTTGTATGTCGTTATTTGCTTTCAGTGTGAATGTGCTTACCATTATTGAAATTGGTATATTGATGTCTTCTGCTGTTAATACAAAATCAGCTATATCTCCCATCAAATTTGTGAATGTTTACATATTTTGTGACTTGAAATTATATACATATGTTTTATTTAACCTGAAAATTTTATTAAAGTATATTGACCTACCATATATTCCATCCAAAGTATACAATGTCCCACAGGATTATCCCTTAGTTCTGCAGTCATTGTCGTATCTGGGCATCTTGATAAGATTATTTTGTAAGATGGTTTCCTTCTCTTTTTTATGATTCTGTTGTTGATTGGGCTCATGGTGAAGGTCTTCTTTGGTACTTTAGTTCATCAGCATTACCCAAAAACTGGGCCAGGGTCCCAACCAGGGGTTGTAGACCCATTCTAAAGGACCTTAGAGAGAGGGTCAAGAAAGAAGCTCCCCACAGGGCATTTTGTCAACCTTCCCAGCAGATTTCAATCTCAGCAACCTATTCCCCTCAACCCTGTAAAGGAGAGTTAATTTTTAGCCCTATGACCCTCTGTTTCTGAGGTGGATGGGAATAATGGTTCTGTGGTGCTGTGGGAACCTATCCAGAAAGGGCCAAGGCTGTTGGACCCCAGGGTGTAGTTTTACCAGCCAGCTGTTGAATGAGAACTGTGATGTGTCCCATTTTGTTCCTGGGTGGGTGGGAAGGCTTACCAAACTCTCCCAGCCTGCAGCAGCTAGCTGGGCAGAGTCCAGGCCAACACAAATCTGCAAGCTTTGGGGGTGGGGTATGGGTGCTGGGACCCACAGTGGAACCCAATAACCTGCCACAGCTTTTCTATTTGTGGAAATAGTGGAGCTGTGAGAGAGTCCTTGGCTTCTGCCTGGAAATGTACAAAGCTGCAGGAAGTAGTGGATTAGTCTTGCCTGCCAGCAGTTGGTTCATGACCCTTCCACATCCCCTCTTTTCCCAATTGGAGGGTCTCCCTGTCTCTCCTAGACCGCAGCAGCCAGCTTGTTAACAGTCAGACATGCGTGGAGCTGCCAGACGTGGAGGTGGAGGATGGACAGTGGGATCCAGGGTGATCAGTCACTTGCTGCAGTCTTTTTATGGAAATAATGGAATTGTGAGTGACCAAAGCTTGTGGGCAGAAAGGCTCAAGGCTGGGAGATCCAGAGAGTTACTTTTATGGGCCAATAATTAGATCTGGATTTTGCTGTGTTTTGTCAGCCAGATGAGAACTTGGCCGATGCACAGTTGTTGACCTTTGTATTAGTTTCTCTATTAGGGTTCTCTAGAGAAACAGAATCAACAGGGAACACTCACAAATATAAAATTAAAAAAAGTATCTCACGTGACCGCGGGAATGCAGAGTCCAAAATCTGCAGAGTAGGCTGTGAAGCTGACGATTCTGATGGAGGGTCGGACGAACTTCACAGTAGAGGCTCACCAGCAGAAACAGGAAGAGCCTGTCTCTTCTGAATCCTCCTTATAAGGCTTTCAGTGATTAGATTAAGCATCACTCATTGCAGAGGACATGCCCCTTTGCTGGTTACAAATGGAATCAGCTGTGGATGCAGCTGACATGATCATGATTTAATTCTATGAAATGTCCTCATCGCAACAGACAAGCCAGCACTTGCCCAACCACCACTTGGCCAAGTTGACACATGAACCTGACCATGACAACCTTGCAGGTAGAGTATGGGTTCCAGGAGCTATGGCTGAGTTCACTCACAGTTTCCCAGTTGTAGTTTCTCATTTCTTCATCCAGTTCTCCTTTGTCTGTAGGAGTGGTCATTCTCTCATCTCTCAAGACCCAAAACTACTGCATTGGGCAGTTTCTGCCTGTTCTTTAAGTGTTTATGGTGGAGGAATGAGTTCTGCCTCTCCTTATTCCACTGTCTTCCCACAAGTTCTCTCCTTGAGTTGATATTTGTACATGGTGTGAGATAGGGGTCCAAATTTAATTTTTTTGCCTGTGGGTATCCATTTTTCCCAGAATGATTTAATCAAATATCTTTTTTCATTGCATGTACTTAATACTATTATCAAAACTCAATCATCCAGGGCAGGCCATGGTGGCTCAGTTGCAGAGTTCTTGCCTGCCATGCTGGAAACCTGGGTTCAATTCCCAGTGCATGCCCATGTTAAAAAAAAAAATCAATCATCCATAGATGTGTGGGTCTGTTTCTGGAATTTCAGTTATGTTCCGTCTGTCTGTTTGTCTGTTCTGATCTTGATGGCAATATCACTGTTTTGCTTACTGCTGCTTTGTAGTAAAATTTGAAATTGGGAAGTTTCGGTCTGCCAATTTTGATATTCTTTTTCAAAATTGCTCTGGCCATTCAGGGTTCCTGCATTTCCATCTGAATTCAAGGGTTTAATTTCCATGTTTGCAAAGAAGTTTGCTGGAATTTTGATGGGGGTTACATTGAATCTGTAGGTCAGTTGGATAATATTGACATCTTAATAATATTACCCCCTCCATTCCATGAGCTCCTCTGATTGAGGTATCAATGGATCATAGTATCTCTTAGCAACCATAGAAGGGAGATCTGTTATTTGAACCTGATTAAGGCTGATGAGGTTGTGCCACTGATCCCTGGATCACTACCCTGGGACTTCAATTCTTTTTTTTTTATTTTAATTTTTTAATTTTATATTTTTAAATACCAAAAAACACAAAACAAATGCAAACATTTCTATTTTTTTATAATTTTTTAATTTTATTTTTTTAAATACCAAAAAAACCCACCAAATAATTGCAAACATTCCTATTTTGATCATTCTGTTCTACATATACAATCAGTAATTCACAATATCATCACATAGTTGCATATTCATCATCATGATCATTTCTTGGAACATTTGCATCCATTCAGAAAAAGAAATAAAATGAAAACAGAAAAAAAAAATTGTACATACCATACCCCTTACCCCTCCCTTTCATTGATCACTAGCATTTCAAACTAAATTTATTTTAACATTTGTTCCCCTTATTATTTATTTTTATTCCATATGTTCTACTTGTCTGTTGAAAAGGTAGATAAAAGGAGCATCAGACACAAGGTTTTCACAATCACACAGTCACATTGTGAAAGCTATATCATTATACAATCATCTTCAAGAAATACGGCTACTGGAACACAGCTCCACATTTTCAGGCAGTTCCCTCCAGCCTCTCCATTACATCTTGGATAAGAAGGTGGTATCTACTTAATGTGTAAGAATAACCTCCAGGATAACCTCTTGACTCTGGAATCTCTCAACCATTGACACTTTGTCTCATTTCACTCTTTCCCCTTTTGGTCAGGAAGTTTTTCTCAATCCCTTAATGCTGAGTCTCAGCTCATTCTAGGGTTTTTCTCAATCTCTTGATGCTGAGTTGGGACTTCAATTCTTGATAAGCTCCCAAAATACATTTGAATATGTGAATCAATGATAGATCCCTCTTAACACTAAACAGTGGCAATGGCTGAAACTGCAGCAAGAAGCTCCTTCATGAACAGGGTCTTTTCTTGGATCCTGATTATTCACAGTCATTGACCATCATTCACCATATCTGATATCCATCTCTCACAGCAGTGAAGACCCTGTGATTCCTTCCTCAGGCAAGGGAAAACATTGTGGGCAAAGAGTGGCCACAAGAGAGGGGACTCGTGTTTTCTTCTGCTCCTCTTGGCCATTAAAAGTTAGGTCCACTCAAGGAATCATTGAGCGAAATCAGAGGTGGGAGGAACTCCTCTAATTGGTTTCCTTAAAAGAGAAACTGATAGGCCCGGTGAGATTGGTCTCTCTCCAGATATTCAGGGGATTTGTGAGATAGTTGTTAAACGCTGGGGCAGCTGAAGTTGGCCATAGTGTTGGTACATTCACCAGGGAAATCAGCCAGTGCTATAAGTTCAGGGGCTTTTGGTTGTTGCTATTGATGGAGCTTCATTACTACCACACTATGCCATAGACCTTGAGGTCAATGATCCTTCTCCCCAAAAAGACCAGAAAATGAGATTTCTTGCCCTGTGTTATGAGACTGAATCCCACCATCTATTCATATAATAAGAATAATGAATTGATGAAAAAATCATAAATATGTTACTACATAGAAGTTCCAAATAGAGCTACTAGGAGTGTGAGATTGTAAGGTAAGAGAGGAAGGGAAGATTGGTAGGGTAATAAAACTTTATGAAAAAGTAAAAGTTATCTCAGATAAGGTACCCTTTGAGATATAAGGGAAGGGAAAATAGACATGTGTAAAATATCACACATACAAGGATGAATTCCTGAGAAAGACAAAAGGAAATGAGTAGAACTTTTTTTTTTTTTTTTTTTTTTTGGCATGGGCAGACACTGGGAATTGAACTCAGGTCTCCAGCATGGCAGGCAAGTACTCTGCCTGCTGAGCCACCATGGCCCGCCCTAAGTAGAACTTTTTGAAATGAGTAGAGAGTATTAGAAAGTTATGTAAAATAGACCTAAAAGTGACAAAAATCAATGTTCTTATTAAGGTAAAATGAATGATATGAAAAATAATTTTAAGATTTCAGTCAATAAAAAATTAAAAGAAATTTCATTTTAGAGTTTTGGAATGCTCACTCTAAATGTGGATAAAAAATATAAATATAAAAATTATTTAGCAAATTTCCTCCTCACTATTTGAAATTTGAAGTAATATTTAACATCAGGGCAAAAATAATAATCCATTTATAGGGACAAGTTTCCCTAACTGAATGAAATACTGGAGAATGCTTACAAAGGTTTCACTGAATCCATTCATAACCCTTATATTATAAACACATAAATTCTTTCTCAAATATCACAGTAAGGACTTAGAGAATTCTTGCATGTAGGTACTACCCATAGATGAACTAAAAATAATTTATATGGCTTAATACTGACTAACAAGTATATATATTAAGTGAAGCATGTCAAATTAAACTCATTTCATTCTGGACTGCAGTATGGGGTCAATAGAAACTATGTCATGAAATGGAGATTAAATGCCTTTCAAAGAAAATACCCTGTCAGCCTTGAGAAGATTTAACAAAATTTTTAATGCTTCCAAATTATTCAAGCATCCATTCATTCAAATATATTGAACACAAAATACAGTAAAAGTTCTCAGCAAAGCAAAAGTAATGACTTAAGTCCTTGTTGCCTTTAGGGTGGGTGAGTGGTCTGCTTAGGCTCTTCTTCCTGATCTCTTAAATAGCCACCAGGAAGCAGGTGTTTTTTATCCTCATTGTCACTTTATGTATATAAAAGCATCTATTACCATGCAGCAGCAGTCTTGTCATTATCCAGCCCTTCCTGGTCTGGGTGGGCAGATCTGCTTAGTGCTGAGGTTTAATGTTAGGCATGTTTGTTTCCACACACTAAAACCATGTCACCTGGTGTTCTAGTTTGCTACCTGCCTGAATGCGATATACCAGAAACAGAATGACTTTTAAAAGTGGGAATTTATTACGTTGCAAGCTTACAGTTCTAAGCCTGTGAAGATGTTCAGATTAAAGCATAGAAATGTCCAATCTAGGGCATCTGGGGAAAGCTACCTTGATTCAAGAAGGCCGGTGATGTCCAGGGTTTCTCTCTCAACTAGAAAGGCACATGGTGAACATGGCAACATCTGCTAGCTGTCTCTCCAGGCTTCTTGTTTCATGAAGCTCCCCCAGGGGTGTTTTCCTTATTCATCTCCATAGATCTCTGGCTGCGTGGTTCTTGTGGCTCTGCTGGTGGCTCTCTTGTCATTCTGAAGCTTTCCCCCAAATGCTTCCTCTTTTAAAGAATTCCCGTAAACTAATTACGACCCACCTGGAATGAGTTCACTTGCCGTGTAAGCTTAGAGAGAGAGAGGAGCCATATCTCAGCAACAAAAGGGGTTCTCTAGGGGTGACTCTTAGGCCTAATTTAAAAAAAAAATTTTTTTTTTCAAAACATAACAACATAACAAACATGAACATCCTTGCCATATGATCATACCATTCTTGGTATATAATCAGTAATTCACAATATCATCACATGGTTGTATCATCATAATCATTTCTTAGGACATTTGCATCAATTCAGAAAAAGAAATGAAAAGAAAAAAGAAAAAAATTCATATATACCATACCCCTTACCCTCCCTTTCATTGATCACTAACATTTCAATCTACTAAATTTATTTTAACATTTGTTCCCATTATTTATTTATTTTTAATCCATATGTTTTACTCATCTGTCCATAAGGTAGAGTCTGAGTTGCAGGTTCACCGAAATACCCAAAGTTTCTGGGAAAGACCATGTTATATACAAACAGCTCGGTATCTGAGAATTTAGAATTAACAGTTACACCTCCTGAATATATGACTGCTGTAAGGGCTTATAATCTAGAACCCTGTACAGTATGCCCCAATCTGATATCCCATGCTCTCAACTTTAGTTCACTAAATTTTTATATTAGTCCATATGATTGAGGTATGATAATATTTGTCTTTTTGTTCCTGACATTTCATTCAACATTCTGCTCTTAAGAGTCATTCATCTAGTTGCCCTGCCTCACAACTTCATTCCCTCTTGTGGCCACTGAGTACTCCATTTTATATATGAATGATAGTTCCCCCTTCCATTCCTCAGTTGTTGTACCCTTAGACCACCTCCATTCACTGAGGATTGGAAACACTGCCACCAGAAACACCCATTTCCCACTCAGCTCCGCCAGGTATATACTGAACAATGGGATTTCAGGATAAAATGGCAAACCCACCCCTATCCTCCTGTGGAACTACCACCTCCCCCGCTGAGGTGCTGCACCTCTCATTTCTCTACCAACAGTAAATAGGTACTTCTCTCTCCACAGTTTCTATGGCACTTGTTTCTCTCTGTTCATTTTTTTTCTTTTTTTTAAATTTCTTTTTCTTTTTTCATTAATTTTTTAATTAAAAAATATAAGAAACAACGCAAATATTCTTAACGAACATTCCATTCTACGTATATAATCAGTAATTCACAATATCATCACAAGTTGCATAGAACATTTGCATCAATTCAGAAAAAGAAATAAAAATACAACAGAAAAAAATTCATTCATACCATATCCCTTTCCCCTCCCTTTCATTGATCACTAGCATTTCAATCTAAATTTATTTTAACATTTGTTCCCCCTATTTATTTTTATTCCATGTTTTACTCATCTGTTGATAAGGTAGATAAAAGGAGCATCAGACACAAGGTTTTCACAGTCACACAGTCACATTGTAAAAGCTATATCATTATACAATCATCTTCAAGAAACATGGCTACTGGAACACAGCTCTACATTTTCGGGCAGTTCCCTCTAGCCTCTCCATTACATCTTGACTAACAAGGTGATATCTATTTAATGCATAAGATAACCTCCCGGATAACCTCTCAACTCTGGAATCTCTCAGCCATTGACAATTTATTTTGTTTCATTTCACTCTTCCCCCTTTTGGTCGAGAAGGTTTTCTCAATCCCTTGATGCTGAGTCTCAGCTCATTCTAGGATTTTTGTCCCACATTGCCAGGAAGGTCCAAACTCCTGGGAGTCATGTCCCATGTAAACAGGGGGAGGGCACTGAGTTTGCTTGTTGTGTTGGCTGGAGAATGAGGTCATATCTGAGCAACAAAAGAGGTTCTCTTGGGGGTGACTCTTAGGCCTAATTTTAAGTAGGCTTTACCTATTCTTTGTGGGTTAAGTTTCATATGAACAAACACCAAGATTGGGGGCTCAGCCTTTTGCTTTGGTTATACTCACTGCTTGTGAGAATATCAAGAACTCAATTTGGGGAAGTTGAATTTTCCCCCTTTCTCACCATTCCCTGAAGGGGATTTTGCAAATACTTTTTCATTCACTGTTCAAATCACTCTGGGATTTATCAGAGCATCACTCTGGACACACCAGCAAAGTCTCATGCCCTACTCAAAGTTCCATATACTTATGGTATTCAATTAAGCTGTCCACATAAGTTGTATTAGGAAATGCACCAGTCAAAATATAAATTTTGTACCAAATAAACATGTTTTGCTTTAGTCTCACACATAAGTTAAAATTTTAAAATATCAATTACCATCTATTTTCAACACCCTGCAGTAATGACATTCCTTTGTTCTTCCTCATGCAAATTTTTTTTTTTTAATTTGTACATTTAGTCATTATCATTATACACTCTAGGCATTCCTAGATTATACCATCTCAGTCTTTATTGTCTATCTTTCTTTCTGATTTCATTTGTACCCTCAGCCCTCCTCCCTCTGACATTCTCATATTCAGCTTCATTCAGTGTTTTAACATAATTGTATTACAGTTAAGTAGTATTGTGCTGTCCATTTCTGAGTTTTTACAATCAGTCCTGTTGCACAATTTGTATCCCTTCAGCTCCAGTTACCCAATATCTTACCCTATTTCTATCTCCTCATGGTCTCTGTTACCAATGAAATTTTCCAAGTTTATTCACTAATGTCAGTTCATATTGACATATGTGAGACCATATAGTACTTGTCCTTTTGTTTCTGGCTAATCTCACTCAGCATAATGTCCTTAAGGTCCATCCATGTTGTTACGTGCTTAATGACTTTGTTCTTACAGCTGCATAATATTCCATCATATGTATATACTATAGCTTGCTTAGCCACTCGTCTGTTGATGGACATTTGGGCTGTTTCCCTTTCTTGGCAATTGTAAATGATGTTGTTAGAAACATTGATGTGCAAATGTCCATTTGTGTTCTTGCCCTCATGTCCTCTGAGTAAATACCTAGCAATGGTATTGCCAGATCATATGGTAATTCTATACTTAGCTTCCTGAGAAACTGCCACACTGTCTTCCACAGCGGTTGTACCATTTGACATTCCCACCAACAGTGGATAAGTGTGCCTCTTTCTCCACATCCTCTCCAGCACTTGTCATTTTCTGTCTTATTAATAATGGCCATTCTGGTGAGTGTGAGATGATATCTCATTGTGGTTTTGATTTGCATTCCCAGAGAAGTTGAGCATCTTTTCATGTGCTTTTTGGACATTTGTATTTCCTCTTCTGAGAAGTGTCTGTCCATGTCTTTTGCCCATTTTGTAATTGGGTTGTCTGTCTTTTTGTTGTTGAGTTAAACAATGTCTTTATATATTCTGGATACTAGACCTTTATCTGAAACATCATTTCCAAATATTTTCTCCCATTGTGTAGGCTGTCTTTTTACTTACTTGACGAAGATCTTTGATGCACAAAATTGTTTAATTTTGAGGAGTTCCCATTTCTTTCTTTCTTTCTTCAATGCTCCTGCTTTGGTTGTAAGGTCTAGGAAACCCCCTCCTATTATAAGATTGATAAGATATTTCCCTGAATTTTCTTCTAACAATTTTATGGTCTTAAATGTAATGTTTAGGTCTTTGATCCATTTTGAGTTAATTTTTGCATAGGGTGTGAGATATGTATCTTCTGTCATTCTTTTGCATGTGGATATCCAATTCTCCAAGAACCATTTATTGAAGAGACTGTTCTGTCCCAGGTGAGTTGCCTTGACTGCCTTCTCAAAGATCAAATGTCCATAGATGTGAGGGTCTATATCTGAACACTTTATTTGATTCCGTTGGTCAGTATATCTATCTTTATGCAAGTACCATGCTGTTTTGACCACTGTAGCTTCATAATATGCCTTAAAGTCAGGTAGCCTGAGGCTTCCAACTTCGTATTTCTTTTTCAGAATATTTTTAGCTATTCAGGTCACCCTGTCCCTCCAAATGAATTTCATTATTGGTTTTTCTGTTTCTAAATAGTAAGTTTTAGGGGTTTTAGTTGGTATTGCATTGAATCTGTAAATCAATTTAGGTAGAATTGACATCTTAACCATATTTAGTCTTCCAATCCATGATCACAGTATGCCCTTCCATTTATTTAGGTCTTCTGTGATTTCTTTTGACAATTTCTTGTAGTTTTCTTTGTATAGGTCTTTTGTATCTTTAGTGAAATTTATTCCTAAATATTTTACTCTTTTGGTTGCAGTTGTAAATGGAATTTTTTTCTTGATTTCCCCCTCAGATTGTTCATTACTAGCATATACAAACACTACAGATTTTTGAGTGTTGATCTTATAACCTCCCACTTTGCTGTACTCATTTATTAGCTTAGTAGTTTTGCTGTGGATTTTTCAGGGTTTTGACATATAGTATCATATCCTCTGCAAACAGTGAGAGTTTTACTTCTTCCTTTCCAATTGTGATGCCTTGTATTTCTTTTTCTTGTCTAATTGCTCTGGCTAGAACATCCAACAGAATATTGAGTAACATTGGTGATTGTGGACATCCTTGCCTTGTTCCTGATCTTAGGGGGAAAGTTCTCAGTTTTTCACCATTGAGGATGATGTTAGCTGTGGGTTTTTCATATATTCCCTTTAGCATGTTGAGGAAGTTCCCTTTTATTTCGATCCTCTGAAGTGTTTTCAACAAGAAACAACGTTGAATTTTGTCAGATGCCTTTTCTGCATGAATTGAGATGGTCATGTGGTTTTTCTGCTTTGATTTGTTTATATGGTGTATTACATTAGTTGATTTTCTTATGTTGAGCCATCTTTGCATACCTGGGATAAATCCTACCTGGTCATGGTGTATGATTCTTTTAATGTGCTGCTGGATTCGATTTGCTAGAATTTTGTTGAGGATTTTTGCATCTATATTCATTAGAGAGATTGGTCTGTAGTTTTCTTTTCTTGTAATATCTTTGTCTGGTTTTGGTATGAGGGTGATGTTGGCTTTGTAGAATGAATTTGGTAGTTTTCTCTCCTCTTCAATTTTTTTGAAGGGTTTGAGCAGGATTGGTGCTGATTCTTTCTTGAGTGTTTGATATAATTCACAGGTGAAGCCATCTCGTCCTGGACTTTTCTTTTTGGGGAGCTACTTAATGACTGATTCAATTTCTGTACTTGTGATTGGTTTGTTGCAGTTGTCTATTTCTTCTCAAGTCAATGTTGGCTGTTCATTCCTTTCTAGAAAGTTGTCCATTTCATCTACATTGTCGAATTTATTAGCATAAAGTTGTTCATAGCATACTCTCATTACTTCCTTTATTTCTGAGGGGTCAGTGGTTATGTCTCCTTTTCCATTTCTGATTTTATTTATTTCTATCCTCTCTCTTCTTTTTTGTCAACCTCGCTAAGGTTCCATCAGTCTTATTGATTTTCATATAGAACCAACTTCTGGTTTTGTTGATTTTCTTGATTTTTTTCATGTTCTCAATTTCATTTATTTCTGCTGTAATCTTCATTCTTTCTTTCCTTTTGCTTCTTTTGGGGTTAATTTGCTGTTCTTTCTCTAGTTACTCCAAGTGGCAGTTAATTCCTCCATTTTTGCTCTTTCTTTTTTGATATAGGCATATAGGGCAATAAATTTCCTTCTTAGCACTGCCTTTGCTGTGTCCCATAAATTTTGATATGTTGTGTTTTCATTTTCATTTGCCTCAAGATATTTACTGATTTCTCTTGTAATTTCTTCCCTGACCCACCTGTTGTTTAAGAGTGTGTTGTTGAGCCTCCATATATTTGTGAATTTTCTGGCACTCTGCCTATTATTGATTTCCAGCTTCATTCCTTTATAATCTGAGAAAGTGTTTTGTATGATTTCAATCTTTTTAAATTTATTGAGACTTGCTTTGTGACCCAGCATATGGTCTATCTTTGAGAATGATCCATGAGCACTTGAGGAAAAGGTGTATCCTGGTGTTGTGGGGTGTAATGTTCTATAAGTGTTAAGTCTAGCTCATTTATTGTATTTTTCAAATTCTCTTTTTCTTTATTGATCCTCTGTCTAAATGTTCTGCCCATTGATGAGAGTGGTGAATTGAAGTCTCCAACTATTATGGTAAATGTGTCTATTTCTCTTTTCAGTGTTTGCCGCATGTATTTTGGAGCATTCTGGTTTGGTGCATAAATGTTTATGATTGTTATGTCTTCTTGTTGAATTGTTCCTTTTATTAATACATAGTGTCCTTCTTTGTCTCTTTTAACTGTTTTACATTTGAATTCTAATTTGTTGGACATTAGTATAGCTTCTCCTGTTCTTTTCTAATCATTATTTGCATGGAATATCTTTTCCCAACCTTTCACTTTCAACCTATCTTTATCCTTGGATCTAAGATGTGATTCCTGTAGACAGCATATAGATGGGTCCAGTTTTTAAATCCATTCTGCCAGTCTATGTCTTTTGATTGAGAAGTTTAATACATTCACATTTAGTGTTATTACTGTACGGGCAGTACTTACTTCTGCCATTTTGCCTTTTGGATTTTATATGTCATTTTCTTCTTTTTACCTTTACTCATCGTCTTCATTTCTGTACTCTTCTCTACACCTCTTTCTCCTGTCTTTTCTTGTCTGTCTCTAGTGCTCCCTTTAGTATTTCCCATACCCCTTAGGAGGGTCTACTTAGGTATTATAGACCCCATTCAGATTTTCTGAGACCAAACTGGTCTCCTCTCAGGAGGAGTCACCTGTGTCAGTTTTCCCTGAGGGTGAGACCCAGCAGATTAAAAGGCTTTTCTATGAAGTTTGTGGACTTTGCGTTTTTCCTATCCTGCCCAATATGTGGTGCTTTTCTGCCTGCAGGTCCCACCAGCATAAGGTGATATGGCACCTTTAACTGCAATAGTTAAGGTGCAGTTTAACTGCCCCCTTGGGGGGCCACGTGGTGGAGACAGAGGAGAGGTTGTAGGCTGACTTTAATTGCTTCATTTTTCCAGACTCTGGGGTCGGAATTCCTTGAGTGAGGGATTCCATTTGAGCTGGGCCCCACCCCTCTCCTGGGGAAGGCAGAGGCTCCAGACAAGCTCTCAAACACGCTCATAAGCTAGTTCTGCCTATGCCTGGGGCAGTGTAACCCAAGAAGCCTTCCAGCTGTATCCAAAGAGTAATCAATCCGTAGAATCACAGCCATAAAAGAGAAAAAGAAAAATCCTTTACAGAGCAGGACCCCCAATTCCTCAGGTTTGCCAATCAAGAACTTAAGTGGTACATTGCTTTGTGTATCTCCAGGTCCTGTGTGCCCCCTCCTTTCCTGCAGGGCCCAGACCTTTTCAGATCCAATAAAACCTCTGTTTTTTTTTTGTTTTTTTTTTTCTTTTTCTGTCAGCCCTGTACCTTCTGCACTGGGGCAAAAACCAGTGACCTCCACTTTTACTTGAGGTTCAGCTGAGCTGGGGGCTTATTTTTAGTAGTTAGAATTGGTAGTTAAATCCACAATTGGAGTTTTGTTGCACTCAGTCCCTGCTGCTAGTAAAGTTCCTTTCCTTTCCTGTCTGGGAAGCAGCCTTTGGGGGAGAGGTGCCAGCCACTGCAGCTTGGGGAACTCACAGTTCTGTGTGTGCTCACAGCTGGTCCAGACTGGGGTACACTATGTCTGGTCACTGATGTGGCCCCTGCAGTTGTTCTGTGCTGTTCCTGGCTATTTACCAGCTGCTCTGGAGGACAAACTAAATCCCACACCTCACTAAACTGCCATCTTGGCCCTGTCTGAAGATGATCTCTCTGTTCATTTTTAAATAGACTTATTCACACATCATACAATCCAGCCTAAGTGTGTAGACATGCCTCTTCATCAATACTGTATCTGAAGACATTTCCTTTTCTTCCACAAAGAATCCATGCCCCTTTCCCAATCCCCCCCCATCTGTTGATAATTTGTTTTGGCATAATGCCTTTGTTACATTTATTAGAAGCATATTACAATGTTAACATTGACTATAGACCCTAGCTTGCCTTGATAGTATTTTTTCCCATATACCATCCATTTTCAACACCGTGCAATACTACCATTCCTTTGTTCTTCCTCATGCAAAAACAGTTTCCAATTTGTACATTTAATTACCATCATTGCACACTCCAGGCATTCTTAAATTATACCAGCTTAGTCTTTATTCTCTATCCTTCCTTCTGGTTTCATACCTGCCCCCTGCCCTCTTCCCTCTATGATACTCACATTCAGCTTCATTCAGTGTACTTATATTATTGTGCTATCAGGTAGTATTGTGCTATCCATTTCTGAATTTTTATAATTTTTTTTTTGCACAATCTGTCTCCCTTCAGCTCCAATTATCCAGTATCTACCCTATTTCTCTGTTCATAACTGAAATTCTCCAAGTTTATTCATTAATGTTAGTTTATATCAGTGAGACCATACAGTATTTGTCTTTTTGTTTCTAGCTAATCTCACTCAGCATAATGTCCTCAAGGTCCATCTGTGTTGTTACATACCTCATAACTTTATTCTGTCTTACAGCTGCATAATATTCCATCATATGTATATACCACAGCTTGTTTAGCCATTCATCTCTTGATGGACATTTGGGCTGTTTCCATCTCTTAGCAATATAAATAATGCTGCTATAAACATTGGTGTGCAAATGTCCGTTTGTGTCTTTGCCCCCATGTCCTCTGAGTAGATACTTAACAATGGTATTGCTGGATCATATGGCAATTCTATACTTAGCTTCCTGAGGAACCGCCAAACTGCCTTCCAGAGCAGTTGTACCATTTTACATTCCCACCAACAGTGGATAAGGGCCACGTTCTTCATAGCCTCTCCAGCACTTGTTGTTTTCTGGTTGTTTTTTTTATTTAGTTGTTGTTTTAATAATGGTCATTCTACTTGGTTTGAGATGATTTCTCACTGTGGTTTTAATTTGCATTTCCCTAATAGCCAGTGAAATTCAGCATCTTATCATGTGCAGTTTAGCCATTTTTATTTCCTCTACTGAGAAGTGTCTGTTCATGTCTTTTGCCCATTTTCTAATTGGGTGGTTTGTCTTTTTTGTTGTTGAGTTGAAAAATCTCTTTATATATTCTGGATACTAAACCCTTATCTGATATGTGGTTTCCAAATAGTGTCTCCCATTGCATAGTCTGCCTTTTTACTTTCTTGACAAAATTATTTAATGTAAAAAAAGTATTAAATTTGAGGAGCTCTTATTTATCTATTTCTTTTTTCAGTGCTCCTTCTTTGGGTGTAAGATCTAGGAATCAGCCTCCTAATACAAGTTTTATAAGATACTTCCCTGCATTTTCTTCTGAAAGTTCTATGGCCTTAGCTCTAATGTTTAGGTCTTTGATCCATTTTGAGTTAATTTTTGTATCTGGGTGAGATATGGACCCTCTTTCATTCTTTTGTTTTTGGATATCCAGTTTTCCAAGCACCATTTCTTGAGCAAGCTGGTCTGTCCCAGATGAGTTGGCTTGACTGCCTTATCAAAGATCAATTGTCCATAGATGAGAGGGTCTATATCTGAGTACTGTATTCTATTCCATGGTTCAGTATATCTGTCTTTATGCCAGTACCATGCTGTTTTGACCACTGTAGCTTCGTAAAATGCTTTAAAGTCAGGTAGTGTGAAACCTCCCAGTTCATTTTTCTTTCTCAGTATATTTTTAGCTATTTGGGGCACACTGCTCTTGCAGATAAATTTGGTTATTGATTTTTCTATACCTGCAAAGTAAGTTTTGGGGATTTTAATTGGTATTTCATTGAATCTATAAACAAGTTTGGATAGAATTGACATCTTAAGTATATTTAGTCTACCACATGAACATGGTATGCCCTTCCATTTATTTAGGTCTTCCATGTTTTTTTTTTCAGCAGCTTCTTGTAGTTTTCTGTGTGTAAGTCTTTTGTATCCTTGGTTAAATTTATTCCTAAATATTTTATTCTTTTGGTTGCTATTGTAAATGGAATTTTTTTCTTGATTTCCTCCTCAGATTGTTCATTACTGGTGTCTAGAATCACTGCTGCTTTTGGGGTGTTGATCTTGTACCCTGCCATTTTCCTGTACTCATTTATTAGCTCTAGTAGCTTTGTTGCAGATTTTTCAGAATTTTTGACATGTAGTATCATGTCATCTGCAAACAGTGAGAGTTTTACTTCTTCCTTTCCAATGTGGATGCTCTTTGTTTCTTTTTCTTTTCTAATTGCTCTGGCTAGAACTTCCCCCACAGTGTTAAATAACAGTGTTGACAGTGGACATCCTTGTCTTCTTTCTGATGTTAGGGGGAAAGCTTTCAGTCTTTCCTCCATGAGGATAATGTTAGTTGCTTTTTTCCCCCCATATGTTCCCTTTATGAGGTTGAGGGAGTTCCTTCTGATCCTATCTTTTGAAGTGTTTTCATCAAGAAAAGATGTTGAATTTTGTCAAATGCTTTTTCTGCATCATTCAAGATGATCATGTGTTTTCCTGCTTTGATTTGTTGATATGGTGTATTACATGAATTGCTTTTCTTATGCTGAACCATCTTTACATACCTGGAAAACATCATACTTGGTCATGGTGTATAATTCTTTTAATGTGTTTCTGGATTCAATTTGCATGTATTTTGTTGAGGATTTTTGCATCTATATTCATTAGGGAGATTGGTTTGTAATTTTCATTTCTTGTAGTATCTTTTTCTGGTTTTGGTATGAGGGTGATGTTGGCTTCATAGAATGAGTTAGGTTGCCTTCCCTTCTCTTCTATTTTTTGAAGAGTTTAAGCAGTATTGGTACTAATTCTTTCTTGAATGCCTGGTAGAATTCATAGGTGAAACCATCTGGTGGTCCTGGACTTTTCTATTTTGGGACTGTCATGGTTAGGGACACGTGTCAACTTGGCCAAGTTGTGGTACATGTTTATCTGATTGGGCAAGCACTGGCCTGTCTGTTGCAATGAGGACATTTCATAGGATTAGGTCATGATCACATCAG